>JAZGTK010008151.1:3270-18585 GCA_036877625.1 Ambastaia sidthimunki
ACCAATCAGAAGACCATGTTTAACCCCCACTGTACTGGACAAATGGCTGACCCTCAAACACAATACAAACAGCTCAGCCAATAGCCTTTGATTGCTATCAGTTCAACTGTGGGTTCAGAAGAAGGTCATTTTAGGCAAGATAAAGGGGTTGTAAAGTCCATTTAATTTTTAACCCTACACTTACTATTTCTAATACTCCAGCCGAATTGTGCATATCATGAGTACTGATTTGATCTTGTGATCAGCTCGCTATGCCAACTAGCAAAACTCATCTTTCTAAATGAAACCAAATAGATCAAATTAACTAAGAACAACTTCATAATACACAAAAAACAAATCATTAATCTGTCAAATTATATAATAATTAATGGTTGAAAATAGTTGTGAGATGATTTTTTTCTGAAACATCTGCCGTGTAAATGTACACTGTACAGTAAATTAATTGAATTTATAGTTAAGATTGTTTGTGGCTGCCAAAATAAACAATCATGGAAAATATATTTTAGAATTGCAAATATACCTTCAAGCAGCAATTAAAGGTGTTCAAGCAGTTTAAAGCTTTTACTGATTTGTATAGATTTGTAAGTTAGCATGTATTACTTAGTAGTTTCAAATTCTATATGGGAATGTAAAGAGAATTTTTAAATTATCATCAGTCAAAAGTCTCATTTAAACACCAATATTTTGAGTTCTATTAAATAAAAGTTTACATATGTACTTCTAAGCAATACATGCTTTAGCAAAGAGCCAAATGTGTGAAACTGGTGAACATTACTTAAGATGCATTGGATAATATTAAATCATGTTGCTGACTAAAGATCTACTTTTAACAAACTTTCACCTGAAAGTTGGGCAGAAATTGTGCTAATTTTAGTTAAGTTACAATGCCTAGCATAACTATACTATGTGAAACACAAAAGCATATTACAGCAGGCATGTTTGGGTGAAATAATTTAGTGTTAGCTTGTTTAATGTCAGTGCAAGTAAAAATTGAATTAACTGGCACATCCAGTAAGCTGTTACAAGAAAATTATCTTTATGAGCAAAATATTTTTGTGCTTGGCAACATGCATGTTGCAAAACTAATAACGAAACTCAGAAGATTGTATTTGTTTTATGGTTCGTCAAAACAGGTTCTAAGCATTTTGACCCTGATAATATAAAAAATCTACCCTTTTATTAAGCATATTCATTGGACTTAGCATGTTATCTCAGATCGTCCTGTCTTCCATATAAAAAAGTATTTGAATCCAACCACAGCAGACATTTTAAAGAAAAAAAAGTTTGTGAACTTAAACTTCCATATACAAAATACAGGCATATTTGTCATGATACAGATATTAATAAAGTGCAGACACATCAGCACTGTTTTATGCATGTTATAATTTAAATAGATTAGTATTGTTTAAGCCTGTAAGCACATAAAACAGAGATGAAAATGAAGTCTTTTAGTAATTTTGATAATTTACCATCGAAATTTAGTGTTATTAAGATTTGTAACTGCTGTAGTGCCACCTAAGCACAAAATGTAGCATGCTTCTTTAGAATTACAAGATGCACAAACTCACTTAGTTTTGCAGTCTTCTAGCGTTTTAGGAAATATAGATGTATAGGTACACTTTGTCATACCCATTTTCTAAATGATCGTTATAAATATGACAAACGGTGGAGTTATGAGCACTATATTTTGCCAACCTCCCCCAAATTGAGACATACCCTCTGGCTAAGTTTAAAAGTGATATTATGAAACTAGATAAAGTTTGAGGACAAACTATGTTGGTTTGAAAAGCATCAGATAGCATGATGCTAGCACAATTTAGTATGATGCTAACACGTTTTAACATAATATTAGAATGTTTTAGCATGATGCTAGCACATTTTAATATGATGCTAGCACGTTTTAGCATGATGCTAACATTTAGCATTATAGATATACTAAAATGTCTTTTTGTGATGTTAGGAGGTTGCTAGGGTGCTCTGAATGGTTGTTATGGTGTGGCTAGGAAGTTGCCAGGGCAATACCTAAAGTCCACTGACATCCCAAGTCAAATAAGCCTACCAACATGTAACTAGTGTTCTAATGCTGAGATATAGCTGATTCATTTTATTACATGGTTGTTAGGGTATGGTTGGACAGTTTTTTTTTTTTTATGGTATAATTAAAAACTACTTGCCAGTTTGAGTCAAAAGAGGCCATCCACTTGTCTTTACAATGTTCTGATGCCTCTCACCTTTTTTATTAGAAGTCAATGGGTGGTTGCTATGATATTGTAATTGGTTGCTAGGTCGTGGCTATGGAGTTGTTGCTGCTTGCTAAGCAGAGTGATATATGAGATATGACCCCCAAATCTCTGCAACATTTTAATGCAGAGCTATGATGTTACACATTCAACCCAATGTTAAGTCTATTAAACTTTTCACCTACTTTTTTGTATGCCCTAAAAACATTGTCCACCCGATAAAAGTTATAGCACACCTCGTCACAGTATGCCATTCATTTGGCCCCTCATTCATGGGTCTACAACAAGCGGTGTCGGTTGATTAGCGTACCGAAATTTTGTTCAGAAAAAGTAGTAGTATGCAAGTAGGGCTGCCCCCGACTAAAGATTTTCTTAGTCGACTAACACTCCTGCATTTTAGCGATTAGTCGAATAATTGTTCATTTATGATATTAATATAATAACTTGCGTATATACAAGGAAAGGTATAGTCCAAGTTGAAGTTTAACACTTCCATATGACAGAAAATGCTAAAGCATTATATTAGCGCGTTCAAAATGAAAATTAAGCGCTTAAAACAGAATAGTAGCGCGTTTAAAGTATACAGCGCTTACGGACACATAAATCAGTGGCGGATCGTTATAGGCGAATCATATCAAGCGCAATGAAATCGACGACTTTCTCTGTGATTTCTCGTTTTTTTTTTTTACTGAGGGGTCTCAAAACTAAACTCATCACTGTTGACTGCGAAGCGCACGACGCCACATCATCTCTGCTGTATTGTGAATGAGCCTAGAGACAAATGCATGTCAAAAACCATGAATATGACTTAACTTAACAGCGCAAATGTGTTTATCCTTATTGTTAAAACGAGGGGCCATGTGAGGTGGTTAACGTGTTTTAAATAAGACATATTCGATGTTGACGAGTGACGACTTTTTAAAATGATCCACACTTTGGACTTTTTTCCTGTCATTATTAGCATCAGCAGACTCTCTCCCTCAATGCGCTTTGGTGTAGCGCGAGGCACGAGATCGCGTTGATCTCTCGCTGCTTCGATGTCATACACTGACTGCATCTGCAGCCCCTGATTGCGTAATTTTACGTGATTTTTGCGACTAACCGACTAATGAAATTGTATTCGACCAAGCCTTCTTCATATCGACTAACGATTAGTCGACTATTTGGGGGCAGCCCTATATGCAAGATAGTAATAGTGATGCTTTGCTTTGCAAAGGTAGGTGACCTTTGCGATTTAGAGCAGCTCGCCCTTATACTTGCGGTACCGTCTGTGTAAGGGTGCGTCAACAAATGACAGATTTAAAGTGCGCGCTTTTAGAGTAGACAGTCACTCACTGCTCATTAAAGCGAAAAATATTCTATGAAAATGAACTAAACGATATTTATCCATCCTGTTTGCTGTTCTAGCCTACTTCCCATTCCAAACCATTACTTACTACAGCTGAGGTTTACTTATATGTAATGTATACAATCATGGAAGTGGATTAATTATAAGAATTATTCACCAAAAATCAGCAAAACAACCTTTTCCTATTCTGATTGCTGTAGTACTTTCCAATTCACAGCACCTTATTACTACAGGTGGAATTTTCTTGGTCACTTTATGTAGTCGTGGGAGTGGATTATTCATGAAAAATATTCACCAAAAATCTATAAAATGACATTTTCCCATTCTGACTGCTGTAGTACCTTCCAATGCACAGCACCTAATTACTACAGGGTGGAGTTTTGCTGGTATGTCACTTGAGGCAGACATAGGACTGGATTATATTCAATATTCAACAAAAAAAGATTGTTTTCTATTCTGTGTGTATTTCCTATAATTTACAAAACTTTCAGTTGTTTTGAACAAACAACTTCAGGATTACAGTATTATCTACACATCACAATTGCACTGTAAAGGTTCTAAAACTGTAGGGTAAGTGTACCCATTAAGCCCAGGTACCATTTAAGCCCACTTGCAACTTTGACTTCAAATATAAAAAAAGAGGGTCTTGTCTTGTGTTACTTATTAGTAGTAGCCTTTATTGTCACTAGTCACAAGTACCAGCGAAATTAGCCATCAACCCATCCACACATAATACAAACATACATGATTTAACAAGAGGGGGGTAGACAGGACGGGAAGACAAGAATATAAAGAAATACAGCATCACATGAGGAAAGGTGAGGCGAAAAAAAAAAAGCCACCCCCAGACTATGCTCTTAGGGGAGCATAGTGTGGGAACAGGAAAAAAAACACCTCAGCAACAGAAGCACATAATCAGGACACTTTTACAACATGTAAGACAAGGWAGAGGAGTCGTTGGGGTAATCCAGCGTAGGTAAGCAGCCATCCGGTCCTGCAGCTATAGTACAGCGCTGGACACACAGACCCGCTCACCAGACTGGCGGTAAGGTGGGGGCGAGGAGTGCAAGAGCGTCTCACTGCCGTGATCTGCCGGGGGAGTTGTTTTTCGAGGCCACTGCTGTTGAGGGAGCCGAAAGCAGATAAGATTGCAATTGTTTGGGCTTGGGGCGAGTAGCCGCATACCAATATTATTACCAATATATTATTATTTTATAAAATCAGACAACTTTCTTACTAATCACATTTGTAATTGTTGAGTTAAGCCCAACCATATTCATGCTGTCTCAAGGGGGCTCACTTTGAGTCACCTCAAAACTTTTTTGGGACCCCTCAGAGAAAATCATCCTAACTATTTTCAACCATTAATTTGAGAAGTTTTCTGATGCATTTCACATCAATATATCAATTAAAGCACAATAAATGGTTTGGGTGAGTTAAATATTTTCAAAAATTGTGTGTTGTTTTTTTTTTCCAAGGTGGGCTTAAATGGTACAGTGACCCAAAAAGCAGATAGTATATGCAAACTTTGTATGAGAACAGCTTCAAAAATTCTGAAGATGAGACATAAAAAGAATAACTGTGAAATCAAGTTAAAAACATATGTTCTAAACATAATTAAATATTTATTTTTTTTATTTTGGTGTGAAAAAAAAGTCTTTATTTCCTCAGTAATCACTGCAGAACCATTTAAGCCCAGTATGTTCCATGTAAGCCCATCTAATGTATTTAAATAGGAAATTGCTGAAAGTATGATGTTTGGTACATTTTTTTTCTGTGATTCAGTGACTTTGCTATTCTTATCTTCCTGACATCATTAACTAGACTGCATAGCACATCACATACTGCGAAGTGCTTTTTGTTATGTAGCTTTTTGCAATTGAAAGTCTTCACAAAAGAAAGCTAAAAGAAATGAAAGTGGCGGATCAGTAACCTGTTTACCAATGTGTAGGCCTATTACATGTTTATTTAAGATATTGTTAAGATATTGATGCACTGTAATGTAATTTACTACTTTTTAAAACAAATTCATTTTTTATTTTGTCAATATTTAATTAAATTTTGTGAATATTAAATGAAATACTAAATACTGAAACCAATGAAAATTAGTTTTAGGCCTACTTGGTCATGTTTGTGGTGGTTTATTGTTACAAGCCAAACATTAAATGCAAGTTCAAAAAATAAATTCTGTACAACATGTATGACATGTTACTGAATAAATGTTTTTACTACCTGAAAAAATACTATTTTTTTATATTTGTGTCAATAATTGTGGTTGTGGGCTTATTTGGAACACACATGGGCTTAAATGGTACTTAAGGTACCAATTAAGCTCATGCCAGACTTTTGACTTTATTTATAAAATTTATTTAATTTGTTTTTTAAAATATGCATAACTTAATGAATATACTTTAAAATGATAGTTTAAAATTAATAATCATGTTTATAAACCATCTTAGTATCTATAAAAAATATGTGAACTTAGATTTTGGTGGGCTTAATGGGTACACTTACCCTACTTAAAGTAAATGGTGCATATTTTGCACTTATGTTTAAAAAATGAATCTGTGTCTTCATGTTCTTTAGTCAATGGTTAGTCTACTAATCAAATGTTTTTACTTTGGAGTATGAATGAACAGGGTTATACACAAAAGGCTGTTTATATATCTAGGCTCAGGGGGGCACAAGAGCATAATCTGCCCGTGGGTTAAAAGGGTTATTTTTCAAATAATGTTATGTTATGTGTAAAAAGTGTGTTGCATACATAGCACCCCCCACCATTGCCCTACATCAGCCCTGTAAATGAACATAGGGCAGTATGTAAAAATATGTTAATTTGAAGGAGAGCATGGTGTATTTTGTATAAAGTTTTTTTTAAATAAACAAAAACAAACAAATTGAACTGAAACTGAAATATGTGAAATTCACTGATTCTGAAAGGCATTAGTATATAGTTAATACAGTTGTTATTAAGCTGTTTTGAAAACCATCATACATTAAAATCTGTAGACAAATAAATTAAGATTATTAATTTAGCCCGATGTGTCAATTTATTCTTCCCCCCATAATCTTTAAATCCCCCCCATGTGACCCATGTAAGGGGGGAATTACCCCCAGTTTAAAAAACGAAATTCAGGCCCTGGTTCTAGAGGTACAATTAGGAGTTCTAATATGACCCGTCAAGTTTCATTCTGATCATCTTATACAGGGGTATTCGACTAAAATTTTAGGAGGTCCAGAAATTTTTTTTTGAAGCAAAGGTCTGGAAAAACACAATGACTACCTACTTAGTGTGATATATTTTTAAGTAGCCTAGTAGTTGTATCAACATCTGCACGCATTCAATACTTGACTGTTAAATCTAATGAATTCAGTACAATTCATCTAGCTGGGTTAGCACGTCCTGAGTTAATATTTCACTTTTCTTTATGGCAGATGATGCTGACATGAGTATTTGCTTTATTTTATCACAAAGCTCTTGTTTTTGGTTTAGTGCTTCCAGTGGGAAGAATGAACAGAAATGAGTCTGTCCATTCCGGATTAAATGCTCTATTTTCGCTGTCCACTTTAATTTTTTTGGAAAGCACCATTTGTACCTTATCTTTTCTCTCCCTTTTTTCGTCTGACTCGCCTGTTTCTCTCTTTCTCTGTCTCACACGCCTGTTTCTCTCTTTCTCTGTCTCACACGCCTGTTTCTCTCTTTCTCTGTCTCACACGCCTGTTTCTCTCTTTCTCTGTCTCACTCGGCTGTTTCTCTCTTTCTCTGTCTCACTCGGCTGCTTCTCTCTTTCTCTGTCTCACTCGGCTGCTTCTCTCTTTGTTTTTTACATGCAGCATCGCTATCTTTTTCTTATTACTGTCTTCATGTGTAACTTGCTAAGCCTTTCATCTGTCTGCACTGTACAGTTGCAATGTTTACAGCCTGGAATGCACAGACTTGATTGGCTGGGTGTCTTAACTCGCATGTGATTGGTCTGCGCCGTTGAAACAGAAGCGCACCGCTAGATTTTAAAATCACAACCTTCAGTTTTGGCTGTAGGTCCCGGTCTGTATGAGGGTCTGCTTCTGGGTCTGGACCCGGACCACGGTCCGCCTGTTAGTGACCTATGATCTAATAGGTCTGTGGATTGTGGGGGAATGTGGGTGGGGCGATGGGGCAAGTAGTCAATTTCTACTGGGGCAGAAGAAAGAAGAGCTTTTTAAAAAGCAAAACTGAACGGATTTTTAAAATCTTGAGCCCTGTTACTATGGCAAGGTAAACAATTTATGGCAATAAATGGAGCAAGAAGTGTCATGTATCTTCTGCATGCATTGAGTGATTTACATTAGGGCTGAAACGATTATTCAAGTAACTCGAATAATTTGATTACAAAAAATATTTGAGGCAAATTCTTTGCCTCGAGGCTTCGTTTAATTCATGTCACCAAAGTCCATCTATTTTAAATGTCTCTGCTATCGAATCACTCCTGCTGTGTAGAACTACTGCGCAGTTTCAGTGTCATTGTTTCACACTGACTGTTGTAACTGACGCGCATTTCAAAGATTTAAGGCTGCGTGGTTTAGTTTACTCTCTGTGGAAATGAAGATACCGGTGTGCGTAAAACGCAGAAAATGTCTAAAGTGTGGGACCATTTCATGCTGCGTAAGGCGGACAACGTAGTGTAGTGTATGCACTGTAAAACGCACCTGGCCTACCATAATAGTACTTTCAATAGTCAATGCTGCAGCACCTGAACCGAAAGCATCCTCACGTGAACTGCACTCCTCCAAGTGGACTCGGAGCCTCTACAAAGTAACGTATTTTTACGATTGCTAACTGATATGAACAGCGTTCTAGCGTTTGTTAGAACGTACAGTATTTGTAATTATTTGTAGCCTGCGTTATAAGTCGATAGTGACGAGGCATGATAAGTAGCAAGAGAGCAAATGCACCAAGATCTCACTCATGTAATTTAGGCCATAAGGTGAACCCGTTTTTCGTTTCATCTCGTTCCGACCTCTGTCATCTATGTACCGTTTACTTCATAAAATAAACATGTTCGTACTGAGTTAGAAAGTAAAAGTTCTCCTTTTGTAATCCCGCAGTTTTTTAATAATCAATGTTTTATTAGAGGACTAGTTCGCTTTGAGCGTAATAAGAAAGTAGTAAAACGTTCGTCACATGATCGTTTCTGACCAATGCGGCGGCCGCATTTAGTAAACAGAAATCCAGTATGGCGGCCTATATGGACTCGGAGAGTAGCAGCGACAGTGAAGAAAACACTCCCGAAAGTCCTACATACGTGAGCAATAGGATTATAGACTACGCACTATGCATGTCATGCCCATAACGAATCAAGAGGCAAATAGACAGTCAAGTGAACTCAAGTGACAATCAAGTGAAAATGCTGTTATTTGTTTCCATAACTTGGGCATAGGCTGTATTTTTCCACAGGCAGTGTCTATAACCCATGTGTGTCATGTAGTCACCATAATTGTGTAGTTGTACGTACCCTGATCAGTCCTCTTACAGCATAACACTGTGTTTTTAAAGATTTCGTCTAGTGTTGGTATTTCAGCACAGATGCTCGTGGATGCTTGTATGTTATGCTATATTGACTATACAGGCAAGCTGCTGGTCTGTCAGTTTGTATGGACAGTATGCAGTACTATGGATGTCTGTCTGTCTGTCTGTCTGTCTGTGGGACTAGCAGTTGTCTTACTTATCTAAATTCACTTAAGTAGCTTTTAATTATTTAATTTAATTATTTTAATTATCTGATAAATTACTGCAATGTGAATGAAAATGAATGAATGTGAATAAAATAATATGCAGATACTTTTGTTTTTAGGTTTATTATTACCACTTGTGAACCTTAAGACCTTAAACTATCACCTTTATGAACATGACGATAGAATAGAATAGCTCTTTATTTTCATTGTCACAGGTACAACAAAATGTAAAGTGTACTCCAGTCAGTGCAACATTCAACGACAAACATGTATAAATGTACAACAACATTAAGTGTTCTCCAGTCTGTATCCTTCAATGAGTCTAAAACAGCAGCATGATCATACATATACACATACATGAGCAGCATGATCATACATACACATATACATGAGCAGCATGATCATACATACACATATACATGAGCAGCATGAGCATACATACACATATACATGAGCAGCATGAGCATACATACACATATACATGAGCATACATACACATATACATGAGCAGCATGAGCATTCATACACATATACATGAGCAGCATGAGCATACATACACATATACGTGAGCAGCATGAGCATACATACACATATACGTGAGCAGCATGAGCATACATACACATATACGTGAGCAGCATGAGCATTCATACACATATACGTGAGCAGCATGATCATACATACACATATACGTGAGCAGCATGAGCATACATACACATATACGTGAGCAGCATGAGCATACATACACATATACGTGAGCAGCATGATCATACATACACATATACGTGAGCAGCATGATCATACATACACATATACGTGAGCAGCATGATCATTCATACACATATACGTGAGCAGCATGATCATTCATACACATATACGTGAGCAGCATGAGCATACATACACATATACGTGAGCAGCATGATCATACATACACATAAACGTGAGCAGCACGAGCATACATGCACACATACATGTGCAGCATTTAACAATAGAACATTATTTCAAGCAGCTTTAAGAGTCGTTAATGCACATTATTTTAGCAGCATGAAGAGATGTTATTGCAGTTGGGTAAAAACTGTGTTTGAGTCTAAGATAAACATTTACACAAAGGCACCATTTTATGAGTAATATTTTCACCAGTCTTGGTCCCAGCACAACAGATGTTGCGCTAGGTAGGTACAGGAAACACCAACTGGGGGAAATCAGGCCTGTTCTTGACCCCTTAGTTTCTTCTTTGCAGTGTTTTTTGAGCTGGAGATACCCAACGGTGTATCCTCGAGTTTGTCGGCATCTTCAGCTTCAATCTGCTCACGTCCAATCAGTCTCTCAGCTAATTCCATCCGTCTTTTATCTATAAACCGCCTGTAGCACGTAGGGTGAAAGGCAGCGTCTTCGGGAATATTGTGAAACTCAATATCGCGACAATGTTTATATATGTCTGCCAATGCTCGACTCTCACCCTGCAATCCAAACCACTTTATGATGGCGTAAGTATTCCATCGCGTAAGTGTAAATCCTGTTCATGTTTCACGGATGTTAAATGCATGTAGCACTGTTAATGTACACTTTTACTCTGTTTTGAAGGACTTTCAGGAGTATTTTCTTCATCGTCACTGCTACTCTCCAAAGCCGCCATAGCGGATTTGTTTACTAAATGCGGCCACCACATTGGTCAAAAACAATCACGTGGCGGCCATTTTACTACTTTCTTATTACGCTCAAAGCGAACTAGTCCTCTATTTAAACATCAGTTATAAAAAAAACTGCGGAATTACAAAAGGAGAACTTTTACTTTCGAACTCAGTATGAACGTGTTTATTTAAGAAGTAAACGGTAGGTCGATGCCAGAGGTCGGAAAGAGATTCATTTTCTAAACACATTTTCTCGGTTCACCTTATGGCCTAATTCACCCCTCATCTCTCCCTCCCGCGCGCCCGGTGCACGCACACACATACACTAAGTTACATCTCAAAATACGCCTTCCCCACACAGAAGGTAGTAATAGTAAATGCAACAGATGGACAAATCTAGATTTATTAGCATATAAATTTACTTTTGGGCGAGTTTATAGCATTTGTTGTACAAATCGATATTTTTTTCCCACAGTTATCACAGCGGCGCATGGACGGCTTCGTGTGGACAGGTCCCTCATGCACTGTGGAAGAAGCTGCAGTTTTTACCAACACCATTTGATCTAATAAAAGTGTTGAGTTTGAATTGAAACGTTTTTGTGAGGAATAACAGCCAATTGCTTGCTCATTTTAAGAGGCCTTTCATCTTGCACGTCAACACGCTATTGATATAGTTGTTTAAAAACAAAAGTATGATATATAATTTTTTTTTTTTAATATTCAGACTTTAATTATTTATCGTGCTGTTATAAAAAAAAAAATGTGATTGGCGACCCCTCGAAAATCATTAGAGTATTCTGTCCCCAGGGTTGGTAACCACTGATTTATCCGATTACTCGATTAATCAATGAAAAAAATCGACAGAATACTCGATTCCAAAAATATTCGATAGTTGCAGCCCTAATTTACATAAAACTTGGGAACAATGTTTGGTGTTGAGGTCTGGTCACAAAGCGACTTACAATGTGAGTAAAACAACGAAGCGATAAATCATAAGCAACAAAAAACGTCAGCTGGACGCAGTTGCAAAAGAGTGCAACATTTTGATGCTTGATGTGGTACCTGTTGGGACAGGGGAAAAAGGGTTAGTTTTTTTTTTAAGTTCATACCTGTGTCAGATATTCAGAAAGAGACAGGTTTTTAGTAGTTTCTTGAATATAGTAAGGGATGTGGCAGACTGAACAGAGTTTGGAAGATAATTCCACCAGCGAGGGATAAATCTGCGAGTAAGATGTGTACCCTTAGTAGAGGGTACCCTTAAACAAGGGTATAACAAGGTGACGTTCATTCACTGACCATAGGGATCTGGAAGTTTGTGAAGGCAAGATGATGCAGAGGCAGTAGTGGTTTTAAGCATTTGTCAAGAGATTCAAGATTTTATTTGTCACATACCAGTTATGTAGTATACAACAAGTAGTGAAATGTGTGTCTGAACGCTCAGACTGTGCAGATAAATAAAAAAATAAGTACGAGAAATTTAAAAATACTTAAAATACAAAAATACAATTAGAGGTAGGGGAAAGGGGGGGGGGACATAGCAGCCAGTGAATCAACAGAATAAATTGTACACAGATGGCGTAGATTAATTAGCATAGTGCAGTGTGCAAAGTCGTTACAGCTAACATGTTATGCCAGAGTCACTTAAATGTAATGTATATGTTTGTCCACGTTTAAGTGCCTGAAGCTCCTCCTAAATCTCTCAGTTTTAACCATCAAGGTACGGAAGTGTCTACCCGAGTATAGCAGTATGAACAGCCGGTATCCAGGGTGAGAGGAGTCCTTAAGGATCTTAATACGCTAGGGCAGCTTTGCATCGCCTGGTGTATATGTGATCCAAAGAAGGGAGATCCGTTCTGGAGATTCACTCAGCTGAGCACACCACTCTCTGAAGGGCTTTACGGTCTTTGACTGATATGTTTCCGTATGATGATGAGATACACTGAGTCAATATAGGGGAGAGTGGGGACGGTTGCAACATGACTTATTCCTCCAAACAGGAATGAGCTGGAGTGATGACACTAATACTGCACATGTTTAGTTAACCCCTCCCCTTATCTAAAAGAAATCAGGCATATGTGACCATTGCTTCAGGTAAAAACTAACTTTGAGGTAAAGTATTGTTCACAATATTTCTCATACTGTCTAAACTGTTTTTGTGAAGCATTATTCATTCATATAATTTAAATCAGTGTTTTCTTAGCTCCTAATAGGCATAGCTGTTAAGTGTTAAAGCTATTGTATTTAGCTAGAATAGCAAGTTTCGTCCTGGTTGACAGTGTGGGGACAGTTGCAACAGTCGCTTTTCACAACATTGATGCATTAAAGCTTGTCAACGAAGAGGACTTCTGCATTGTTTGTTTGAAGAGTTACTTGAGACCAAGAGAGGTTTGGTTCAATGCTGGTAATGAACTGGATGGGGGGGTCTGATGTGGACTGCGAGTCTGATGTGGACTAATTTCTTTCTCTCTTAACCTCTCTGTCACATGCATACACTACCTTACACAAACAGATACACACACACATACACAGTTCAGGAGTTCACAGAAGTATTTTAGTAAAATTTCAGTCTTGATTTACATAAAAATATTTTGTTGTTCCAATTTTTTGTAGGCCTAATAAATAACTAAAACGTTATTGTTACATATTGTTTTACTAATCTTTGTCTTTATACAGCCAATTTAACAAATTTAACAATTTAACCACTTAACACTTTGTATGTTGACAAATAATATAAGGAAATTGCAATATGATGTTATATGTTTTTTTATTATTGCATTTTAATGAATGTTGCAACTGTCCCTGTGGACTGTTGCAACCGTCCCCTGCTAGGGGTCAGTTGCAATGCTTGACTTGGTCTGTTAAAGTTTAAATTGTACATATATTATTATACATACGCATGTTACAGCAATGTTGGTGGGTATCTGACAGATGTGGCTTTTCACAAAAAACTGTCTCTGAGAAACTGAAGGAAATACAAAAAGTGTTGCAGCCGTCCCCACTCTCCCCTACTCTCTACATCCCCAGTGTAGAAAGTTTTCAGGATCCTAGGGGAAACTCAGAATTTCCTCAGTAGTCTCAGATGGTACAGTCTTTGTCTGGCTTTTTTGATTACCATATCGGACCATGTTAAATCCTCTGAGATGTTCACACCGCGGTATTTATAGCTGCTCTGTGCTCACTCTCTCCACAGGGCTCCCATTGATTATTGGGGAGTAGGTCTGCTGCTGCCTTCTCCCAAAACCAACAACCAGTTCTTTGGTTTTATTGACATTCAGAGAGAGACAGTTAGCTTGGCACCATGACGTTAATTTCTCCACTTCATCAAGGTAGGCAGCCTCATCGTTGTTGGAGATGAGGCCCATCACCACTGTACATGGAATCGTGAAAGGACACAGTCATATGTATACAGGGAGTAGAGCAGGGGACTGAGAACGCAACCAGTGTTCACGCAGGACTTCAGACATGAGATGCACAAGAAGTGTGTAAAGGATGGAAGAGAGGATGAGGTTTCACATGAGAGGGAGCTTGGAGAGAGAGAGTGTAGGTTACGTCTGAATGAGACTAACAGAGGTGTGTTGCATGTGGGAAGATGGATATTGAATGAAATGAAAAAGTGATCAGAAGTATGACGGTAAAAAATCGTGTAAAAATTCCTGAAGTATTAAAGCGAGAGAGGTCAAATGACGTGAATAGCTCTAGGAAACCTGCAGCATGGGGTTTTCACTAGGTGGATGTTGAAGTCCCCAAAAACACACACACACACACCCGTGTCCTTGCTTGGTGGAGTCATGCAGGTAGAGTCGCAGGTCTTGAGATGATGCTGTCATTTCTTGTTGACTAATTGCTTCATGTGAAAACTATGCATTGTTTTTTGAGAAGCATCAAATGGTGATGTCACCATAGTGCTTGGGCCAGTCATTGCTGTTTGCCTCTGTATTTATAAGTTTATATACTCCTCGCAGAATCTGCAAAATCTTAATTAAAAAAGGATTATAAAAATTGCAGGTATTGCAGAATAAGCTATTTCACTAAAAGATTTACATATAGTTCACAAGACACAATACAGGGAGTGCAGAATTATTAGGCAAATGAGTATTTTGACCACATCATCCTCTTTATGGATGTTGTCTTACTCCAAGCTGTATAGGCTCGAAAGCCTACTACCAATTAAGCATATTAGGTGATGTGCATCTCAGTAATGAGAAGGGGTGTGGTTTAATGACATCAACACCCTATATCAGGTGTGCATAATTATTAGGCAACTTCCTTTCCTTAAAAAGAGCAGCAAAATGGGTCAAAAGAAGGACTTGACAGGCTCCGAAAAGTCAAAAATAGTGAGATATCTTGCAGAGGGATGCAGCACTCTTAAAATTGCCAAGCTTCTGAA
>JAZGTK010008152.1:0-18585 GCA_036877625.1 Ambastaia sidthimunki
AAAGTAGATGGAGAAACAGATAAGAGAGAGAGCGTACGATTTCTTTGTTTCTGTTTATACCAGGTGGTCTGCTTTTCCCAGACGGCGTAAAAGTCGACAGTTTCTCTTGCCACCCGCCTGGGCCTAAACAACTGTCATTCCAGTACGGTTGTTAACTACGTGCCTTTAGGGTCGTAGAGTATAATTTATTCATTAATTAAATTTTGAGCGATTTCCATTTCAGCTCACGTAACTATATTGACGTAACGGTTGCGGCGCTATTAATAAAAACGCAAAGACTGCGGGGGGCGACGTTCGAGTTATTAATGGCTTCATTCCCGCTCTTTGTGATTATAACTTATTGAGGATTAAGTGTATTTGCCGGAGGTCGTTACAGCAGCGTTTGGGTTGATAAATGAGCTAGTTTCTTTCTGTTTTGGGATACAGTAAACTCTGCTGTTGTTTCGCTTAAAATTGTGCAACAACTTGTTTTCTGTGGATGTGTGCGATTAAACACACAGTTTGGTATATATATGTGTGTGTATATGTATGTATATGTGTATATATGTGTATATATATGTATATATATGTATATATATGTGAATGTATATATTGTGTATAATATTTTGCTGAGCTGTGGTAGATCACTTTTCATTACGATATTGCCAAGTAACGATAGTTGTTGTTGTTTTGGTTGTTACATTTTTTTGAAGAATGCCACTTTTGTTTGCTTGTATACAAACATAGCATAAACATATTAGCATATTAGCATTGTGTTGATGCATCCATGCTGTTTTTGCATTGTTGCATGTTCTGTGTATCTGTATTTGTAGTTTGTTGTCTTAAATATGTTGGTTCAATAGAATAATTTATTTAAAATTACAAATACATTTTTTGTGGCTCAATCCAGGATCATTTGTGAATCTTTTAATCCATCCTCCTAGTTTTTGGCTGTGTCTTTTTTGGCACCTAGTTTTTGGCTAAACCCACCTAGTGGGTTTGTATTGATTTAATTTTACATCAGCTGTGTTGGTTAGGTTTTGTAACTTCTTGTTTACCTTTTGCTTCTTTAACCGTGTCTCTTTATATGTTTTAGCCCCCCCCAGAGTTTATGCCGTGGATCACTGAA
This sequence comes from Ambastaia sidthimunki, assembly GCA_036877625.1. Classification (NCBI taxonomy): domain Eukaryota; kingdom Metazoa; phylum Chordata; class Actinopteri; order Cypriniformes; family Botiidae; genus Ambastaia; species Ambastaia sidthimunki. Next base: position 1,109 of record JAZGTK010008152.1, read on the forward strand.
AATTCATCCCCTGTGGTGGTTCAAGTGTGTGAATCTGTCTTTGGATTTGACAACGATAGTATTCTCTGGAGTCACGGCTTAAAAACAAAAAATAAATACAGGCTGTAATTCCCAAAGAAGTGTCCAGCTTTTAAGAAATTATATTGCTGCGGTACATAATCATTATGCTGTACATAATTAATCACACGTACACAAACCTACCAGTTACGTACATGGATTCTCAGGCCCAAATAAATCGTTTGATTATAAGATTGTAAACGAGCGTGAAGCATTCAGAAGGTCTCTGGCCAGCCAGCTTCTGCTTTTAAACGAATCGTCCAGCATTGCTTATTAATTTTAATTTCCAGTAATCCGCCCCTTACTATTTCTAGTGCCTCTGTAAGTAGATTATGGTCTTTATGGAGCATGTAATGAAATCTTTGATGGTGGATTGTTTTTTTATAGCTCGGCATTCGTCCTGTTTTGGGCTTATTTTGGATTTTGAAGAATGTTTCTGGAATAGTTGGCAGACAGCTGGTTCTGAGGTGGTTTCTGGGTGGTTTGGTACAGCAAATATTACGGTAATTCTCTGACAATTTCTGTTGTCTGTCTGTGGAAAATGTTTCTGATAAACCTGCAAATGTTTTGAGCTGTTTGAAGGCTCTATTGGAAAGGAGTTACCTTTATAGAAGTCTGGTTTGGTTTGAGTCTGGTTTGGTATCTGCTATCATACAAGCGTCTTGTATTTATTAAAATCTGTAAAACTTGAATTTGGGTTTTGAAGCCATGGTCTGTTGATGGAGATTTGACTTAATCGTTTAGTCTTGCATCTGAGCCATATCTAAAGATCAGAATATTATAGAGACTGATGGGCACTTGTAACCACTTATAAGCTCCTAGTAACCATCTAGAACCATCTAGCAATGCCCTAGCAACCATCCCTAGCAACACCTTAACAACAACTTAGCAACCTTGGCAAAACACTCAAAAACATCCTGGTAACGTACTAGCAGTTATGCGCAAAACATTTTGCTCGATTTTGTCTATTTAATATGATTTTTTGTCAAAGCTGATTGTTCATTGCCACTCCATCTCTGCAGCTGTAGCCCAGTAACGGCTGGTGAGCTGCCATCTTTCCAGTGTAAAAGATTCACAAGAGCCCATAATGCCCCTCCAGTGTCCTCCGGCCAGCTGCACGGATGGGCTCCTCAATGCCCCCCCCTCACAATAAACTCCTGTTCCCAGCACAGCCCGCATGTATCTGCACTCAACATCCAGCGACCGTTCTACCTATAACTGTACCGGTTCTGTTAGCGCTTTCATCAGAGGCCGTTCTGATTACCTCAGAATCAATACCGTGCAAAACAATCCTCTTTATTGAAACGACATGCCGGTCACCCACGAGGAAGCTTTTTGGCCCCCATCTGCACGTGAGAAGATGGGGTCGACCTCCAGATAGCGTGAGGTATCAGACAGCGTAGCCGCGGTCGGCTCTCTGCTGACACAGAAGTGACAGTTTCGATTACCCAGAAACACGTCGCATGCGGTCGACTCCTCCGGTCATGCGTGTGGAGGCCTGAATCACGGCTACACACGCCCGAGGACAAAATACAAGCTATGTTTAAAACAGGATTTTTCACATTTAATTTACATTTAAATTCACAGTTTATAAATTTCATTTTGCTTTGGTTAACGATGACATTTTGCTGCTTTTGAGACGGCATGAAATAACGGGGTGGAATTTGGGATTATCTGTCAGGATTGGATTGTGATTGGTCAATATTTTTTTCTAACTATGCAGCTTTGCGTGTCATTATGAAGAACGATTATAAAAACATTTTGAGGAATAAGGTGCAGTAGTTAATCATGCATTTACATTTATGCATTCAGGATTCGAACCCACAACCTTTGCGCTAATGCAAAGCTCTTCCAATTGAGCAACAAGAACACTTATATGTATTCAAATGAAAGTATTTTGATAGGTCAGTAGGATTCATTTTAATGTCATGTTGGCTTTGACAGCAGCAAATTTAGCACAAGCCTTTTCTAGACACACAAGGTTGTTGCTGTAAATGATGCCCAATGAAGTCTAGGTCATGCTGTTCTGAGTCAGACTGCTTGTGTCTGTACAGTCAGACTCTTGGATCTAAAGCTCGGGTACTGACAGATAAAGAGGATTATTGCTTATTGTTTTCTCAAGTCTTTCCCGTCCTTTGTGATAAATCATTTATACAGGCCTCTGGCTTCCTGTGTTGTTCAGTTCCATCTTGTTTCAGACATTATAGATCACCACTTTCATTCAGCTCTGTGTGTCCTGTAGGATTGTGTGTGTGATTTTGGCCTCATTACATTTGACAATTATCAGTGTATTAGTCATGTCATATTTGAATGGTTCATTAAAGCAAAGCTCTGTTGTGTATGTGTGTTGTTGTATGAACAACAAATCAGTAATTAGATTTAAAGGGGCAGTTCACCCAAAAATGAATATTTTGTCATTATCCTACTGTTGTTTCAAACCCATTTGATGTTTTCTTCTGTGGCTCATAAATGTTTAAGAAAACGTGGGACTGCAACTTTCGTTGCACGGAAAATAGCAAGTTGTCATCTTAAATTTGCATACTGGTTTGTGATTGGCCCTTTCTCTCACATCTAGCTATTTAACCATTAATAGCCGCCTACAGAGGCAAGATGGTTATTTGTTGATTCTCGAGTGAAGCTGACAGAAAACAAGATGTGATGTCAGACGGGTGTCATGACAACGGAAGCAGCTTTGATGTGTAACTTTATGCAGAAACGAAAGCTTAAAATCAAAGCAAACTTTTAACATTATTCTGTTGATTTCTCATAATCCTGGTATTTCCTTCAGGAAACGCAGATCTAGTTATAACTAGTACATTTGGCGGTAAAACTGGTGCTTTTGTTACAACTGTGATTGTTTATGTGTGATTATATCTTTCCAGAGGAACGAAGTCTTGTAGTGCAGGAAAGCCCCCCTCCCAGAGTCGCTTAATTTGTTCCCATTTCTTTCACCATGTCAGCTGCCGCTGAGAAGGAGGGTCCAGGCTAACTAAAATGCCTGGCAACTGTAACCAAGGGGCAGTCATTGTCTGACTCTGTGTTTGGTCCGTGTAAGTGACCTAAAACGCTAAAGAAAAAGAGCAGCGATAATTAAACGACCAGAGCTGTAGGAGCAGAAGACATGGAAAGATGGAGAAAACAGAGCGAACGAGAGTGATAGAGGAGTTGTGTGAGGAAGAAGACCTCAGGTGCCACCAAAAGGGGGAGGGAGGAGAGAGAGGGATAGAGAGAGAGAGCGGGGGAGAGGGAAGAGGAGGGAGGGAATGTGATCGAGAGGCAGGGAGAGAGAGGCGTTGAGGAGAAGAGAAAGTGAGCCACTCGCAGCAGTTCTGTTCACCGCCGGCGTCTGCTCGGCTCATCTCCGCTCGCCGTACGGTTTTCAGCTAGTCATTCCGTGTTGAACTGGAATTGATTTGTTACTGGTACCTTTTTACATTTGATTGACATTTTGATGTGATTTATTTTTGTCTTTAATTCGTCATTTAAAAGTCAACCATCAGCCTGCTTTGGTTCTCAGGTCGCTGGAGAAAGCTGACCAGCATTGTGGATCTTGACTTGTTAATTTTTTGCATACAGAGAATTTCACGCAAGAGTTTAGTCTCTGTTTTGGGAGAGAAGAGGCATTTTCGAGGAATGTGCTTTGAGGAAGTTGGCGGACCAACAGAAAGACGACCAGGTCTACCTCTGCAAAGCGGACTTTAAAAGAGGCTTGGCATGTACAACAAATCACATAGGTTGTAGAGACAGACACGCTGTGGATATACAAAGCTTTTTTCTATGGCTGTATACGGAATGCTGGGAAAAAACTGTGAAGATGTGGAATACAAATGGGATTCCCAGATCAGGCTGTCCACTCGCTAAATCTGAACTGAACTGACACTTCAGAAACTCTGTTTTTTTATATATTATGTGATTTGCTTTTTATACAACATGCGTGGTGAAAGTTTGTAAGACGTCAACAGATTGAAGCCAAAACCAAACTAATTTAGTTACAGCGGCCCCTAGAACATGATGCATTAACATTTTTTGTGGAATTGTCTTTAGTTCCATTTTTACTTCACTCAGACACCTGCAGGTTATGAGCGACACTCTGCGCAACGATAACTCTGGCAGCCTTCAAACCCTGTGCTTGTCCAGAATGCCTGTGTTTTGATTTGGAAAATAGAAACCGCATAGGTCCCTATTACAAATGCTAGATTTAGTCGCATGGTTTGCGTGCTTTGACAAGCAAATGGAATCAAATGGAACTTTGACACTTTTTGCAAAAAGGAGGTATCATCCAAAAACTCTATTTGACATGTAAAGTTTTACTGTACAGTTTCTTTGTAAAGTATTCCAATCTTGTGATTTTCAAGTTGAAAAGACATTTAAGTTAATTTTATTGTTAAATTGCCTTTTCTTGTATTTGTAGTTTTGTTTGCAGAGGAAATATCTCTGCAAAGCATGACTGATTTCAGAGGAGAGCCGAGAGCCTTTTTTTCTGTCCTTATGGGCTGTATTGATTTTCGCCGATGCTCATTTCATTGAGATCCAGCCATGTGAAAGATCGGGGAAAAGTGAAAAAGAAATAAGATTGAGTTCTGCTGGTGGAGATTACTGAGAAGGTACAAACACAAGATCACGTTTACGGTCCACCTGCACTGTGCTTGGGACGGCAGAACCTCATCCAGGTAGACGGGATCTGGAACAATGAACCGGTCAGGGCTGATCGAACCGGTCCCTACTGCAAATGGCAGCCTTAGCAGTCAATTCATTGTGTCCCTAAACCATTCCTGCCCCCTGGGGTGGGGACAGAACAAGGTTGTGGAGGCGTGTGTCTTGGAGACAGCTGTCATTGTGTTGCTGACTGTGCTCATTATTGCTGGAAATATGACTGTGATCTTTGTGTTCCACTGTGCGCCATTGTTGCACCATTACACCACAAGCTACTTCATCCAGACTATGGCCTACGCTGATCTGTTGGTAGGACTAAGTTGCCTGGTTCCCACCCTTTCGTTGCTCCATTATCCATCTGGCGTCCAGGAGCCGCTTACCTGTCAGGTCTTCAGCTATGTTATCTCTGTACTCAAGAGTGTTTCAATGGCTTGCCTGGCTTGCATTAGCGTGGACCGATATTTGGCTATCACCAAACCCCTATCCTATAACCAACTGGTAACACCTTGCCGCCTTCGTTGTTGCATTGTTCTTATTTGGATCTACTCTTGCCTGGTGTTTCTCCCATCTTTCTTCGGCTGGGGTAAGCCGGGGTACCACGGGGACATCTTTGAATGGTGTGCCCACTCTTGGCCCACGTCTGCGCTCTTCACGGGCTTTGTGGTTTGCCTGCTTTACGCCCCTGCTGCTCTGGTGGTCTGCTTTACCTACTTCCACATCTTCCGAATCTGCCAACAGCACAACCGGGAAATCAGCGAGCGCCGGGCGCGGTTCCCAAGCCAGGAGATGGAAACCGGCGAGGGGGGCCACCCTACAGGTCACGGACCGGATCGACGTTACGCCATGGTGCTCTTTCGAATCACCAGTGTTTTCTACATGCTGTGGCTCCCCTACATTTTCTACTTCCTGTTGGAGAGCTCTCATGTGCTGGACAGCCCTGCCCTCTCCTTTGTGACCACCTGGTTAGCAATTAGCAACAGCTTTTGCAACTGCGTAATTTACAGTCTGTCCAACAGTGTGTTCCGGTTGGGGATGCGCAGACTCTCCCAGACGATCTGCTCCTTCAGCCCTTGCGCTCACGATGACAAAGACTTTGGAGAGCCAAAACCGAGAAAGAGAGCCAACTCTTGTTCTATTTAAAGATCTGTAGACAATTGCTTAGATCAGTGTTAAGCTGCTAACTGTTGTCGCAAGAGATTTGGCCCAGACTTCAACAAGCGACGTTATTAAAACATTAACTGAAACTTAACTGGTATTTTCTGAAACCCAGACTGACTGTTAAACACACACCATGCTAGAAACCACTCTTCTCTCTCAAAAGAAGAACGGTGAAGATGTTTAGTTAGTCATGTTATCTACATTCCCTGTAAATATTGAATTGACACCTGCCTGGTCCTGTAAATACAACTTTATGGTCATTGGCCACAACCGGTTTGACAACCTAGACATGTGCAGTTTTTAGAGAGTTTGTGGGAAAATGAAAAGCCAGGGGCGGGTTCAAAGCTCCTGTTTGTTATAGCTCTTTCCAAATTTAGAGCACGCTTGCTATTTTTAGTCACGTTACCCCTGTGGCAGAATTGGTTGTTTTGATGTTTGTTGAATCACTTGGAACATACAACAACAGCTGCTTAACAAAAGGATTATGAGCTTAAAGACCTTGTTGACTAGTGGTTTGTTTCAGTAGAGGTCTTGAGCTTTCCTACTAACTTTTAAATGGCACAGTGTGTCTTGAGTTTTATGGTTTAAATGCAGCTAAAACAAACATTGTGATTGGATGCGGGACCACTGATTCGCGTCAGATGCGATGTACTGCAGCAAAGGGCAAAGCAGTTGATCCAAGTATTTTTATTTTCAAAGCTGAGATCTGATGATTTTTCTAGGGAATCTTTAAAGATTCAACTATGAATATCAACTATGCCTGCAATATTCAAACCGTAGTGAACAGTAGTTTAGATTCTCAGCTGTGCTAAGCTTTAGCTGTTTGTAATTAGAGTTATTTGACTGCGGTGAACTTTTGAGAAACATGCGACACCGCATGTTTTATTTTTAATGTTTTTTTTGTCTGATCAGCGTGAGCTTCTTGTCTTTTACTCTTCACTTTGCTGTGTGAATGTTTAGAACAGATTTATTTCTGTTCTCTGTCTACAATCCTAAAACTAGCGTGTTTTAAGTTCTACCTGTTCTGTATTGTACTTTTAAAGAGATCTGTTATTTAATTACTTTTATTTTTATATGTTTTTGAGGGTTTTAAATGGCGAAGGGATTCAGTTTTGCCATTTAAATTGCATGTAAATTTTACAGCTGCAGCTGCAGAAGTTGCATAAACAAATTAAGTTTTTTTTTAAAGCTCTGTTGGCATTTACAATTGTTTTATACATCTTTTTAATTAAAATTATTTTTCCAAATGAAGATACTTTAAGGAATTACAAAATCCCTCCGCTTATATTGAAAATTTGTGACACATATGGGACTTTATTCTCTAAAGCATTAAATTGTGTGTTTATTTAAAAATTTAAATTACTTTTCTGTTTCAGGTTTGCGATGAGTAAAGGTCAGGTTTAAAAACTTTTTTTACATTACAAAACATGACCATGGAAGCTATTATTTTTGTAATGACACAGAAAATGATATATATATATGATAATATGAAATATATATAACTGGGTGTTATAAAGTGGGTGTTGTTTAGGGCAGCAATGGGGCAACCTGTTTTGCAGTTTAGTGTTGGTAATGTTTCAGTTTTCTCATTATTTGTAACACTTTACAACAAGGTTTAATTTATTAACTTTAGTTAGTGCATTAGGTATCCTGGACTAACAACAGTTTTGTACAGCATTTATTAATCTGCCATCCTCTTAATTTTCTATTTGAATGAATATGAATTGACAAAATTTTTGTTAATTTATATTCTTTCATAATAGATTAAACAATGTTAATTTATACATTTATTTAATTTGATGCAAAAAATATATTGGTATATGTAGAAATGTAATTAAAGATTAAAAATGCTGTAAATGTTTATTGTTATTTTACGCTAGCTATTGCATTAACTATTGTAAGCATATAAAACGTTACCACTTTATACAATTACGTGCGAAACACGTCTCGGCTCAGAGTACAACTAGGATAGTTGATGTGAATTAGATAAAGAGGACAACAAAATAAAACGTTATTCACAATAGACTCAAATATCTTCAGATTAAATGTTAAGGGTGATTTTACGCTGAAGAACTTAGTTACTATTTATTTATTTATTTTTCTATGTCAATGAATGTGAAACTGACAAATTAGCAGTACAATATATTCCTGTATTCATTTGGTGTTCATCATTACCCATGATGCCTCTGTTCAATGATGACACGTTCCATTGTGTTTTTTTTTTCTTGATTAGGAAACAGAGTAAAAAAGACAATATTTACATATATTTTTGTAGTTAAGAAATTTTTTTGGTTTGTTTGTTTTTGTGAGACGTTTTTGTTGTCCCTACCAGTACAATAAAAGTGAACTTTGAACCTTTATGACGACTGTATCTGTTGCCTGTAGTTAATTTGAATATCTCTTTAATGAATTGACGTTTTACTAATGTTGTCTTAATAATCTCTGTTTTCCATTTGTTGAATTGTAGTTGCGGTTGAGCAGGAGTAAATAACCAGGCAAAGATATTTAGTTCCCGAAACCCTGATGTTACAAACATCACCACAACATCTAAGCTACTGTACACAGAAGATGTTTCAGATGTTGGTCATTCCTGAGGAACATCCTGTTTTATCTCAATGCGACGGTCGTTGCTGGTACCTCCACCAGCTGTATGATGTTTTCCAGAGGCTGGTCAGGGTTCGAGTTTCCTGTGTCCGCTAAGCTTTCCGAGCAAACCGTTCCCAGAGCGATGACTTTCCTCTGCCCCCAGACTGCACACACAGCAGGGCTGGCACTCGATGACTGCCTGTAAAAAGGTTACAGCTCCCCTCAGAAGGGAAGTTATACGTGAGCGTTTAGAGCGCGGGGGAAAATGAAGTGACCTTTTTGAAACCTAATGAGCACATCAAATGTTTCCATGATCACGGGAGGTTTTGGACCTTGGCACCAGTTTGAATAAAACATGAGCGCCCTCAGCGGTCAGCAACAGTACGTCTTGTTCACTCGCTTATGCTTACGTGACCTTAAAATGAGACGTTCTACTGTATGTTTGTTCTAAATAGCTTTGTTTCCTTGATTTGTAGTGACAATTTCATATCTTTGAGTGCTGCTGGCTTGAGGACTTATTGAAAAGCAATATCAGTGTGACCGAGGACGATCTGAGAGTCTTGCAGATCTTAATGGCCACGTTGAACAATGTTTGGCCGGCGTAGCCGCTCCGAGGTCCTGCCCTTTGCAGACACTGAAGTTAATGTATGCCTCGTCACACAAGAGGGCTTGTTATTTGACTAATATATCAGTGCAGGTTGTTTTAGGGCCGTTTCCTACCTCTTTTATTTTGCCTATAAAAGCAGCGTACAAACGGAGGCATTACTGTCCATATTTGCATATTTAAATTTTTTATTGTGGCTTGATTTCTGTGGTTTGTTGTTAGCTAGAATTAAAGCTGCAATGCGTAACGTTGCGTAACGGCCTCTCTACCGCCATCTCTGTTTGAAACATGAAACTGCAGGGTGCTTGTGTAGTTATTTTTTAAAGTTTAAATTCTAAACAGCTGCTGTAAAAACAAGCCTCAAACGCTAAACCGGATGTGCAATACAGTAGTACAGTAATTATAAATCGTTATTATTATAATCTTATCATTATGAATCAGGTTAAGATAAGGAGATCTGTCACGTACTTGCTCAATAACTGTTTTTTGTTTATTTTTAACCAAAAACAGTTACAGTTGATTCTGTTCTGCATTTGTCTCTGTTAGAATCTGATGCAGACTGCATATTCCTGTGGAAAAAAAGTCTCATGTCAGCGAATCACAGGTGTGGGTTGAGCTGAGGAGAACTCAATGCTCCTGTGAGGTATTTTTAGACACGCTGGACATGCTTTGGTCATTTTTATGACCTTTTTTAACCGTGTTTTCAGATAAATATTTGAGGGTCAAAGGTTAAGAGAAAATATTAGGTCATTTTATTCTATTTTTGGAATTGTTGTGCTGTTCATCTTGCTAATACTCAAAAGATTTTGTATGATTTATAAACTTAAGCTTTATTGGCCCCATGAGGTCAAAGTGTGTGTGTGTGTGTGCAGCAAAAATTATTCCTTTCCCCATAACGTAGCGATACAAGGACTATATATATATTATAAATGTATATATGCAAATATAGTGATAATTTACTCAAAATACTCTGTTCTAAGCTGCTCTGTTTTGTATAATGAAAGTGGATGGAGACCAGTCTTCTAAGCTGTTTGATGGCACTGTGTAAGAAACGGATGGAAATTCAGTCATTATTCAATGCAAATCGTGTCATAAAATTTGACTGGTCACTCTTCACCCTCATTATACAGACCAGCAGCTTGGACAATCTGAAGTAAATATCACATTTTTGGTTGCACAGAGGTTCTAAGGTCACACAGGTTTTAAAAGATCAAACATGAGGCTCAGTAGATGAAGACAGAATATTTGGGGTGAACTTTTGTTTTAGGAAGTTTGGAGCATCCAACAGCTTCTTGATTTTTTTCATTTCTTCATCCTGTCAGTTTTTCATCCATATTCATAGACACAACCGAGTGGAGCTTACCGTCCAGACCTGTGAATATTTATGAAAATCCTCCACATGCCGTATTATGAATTCTTTTTAATTTTAATCTGAGGCACCACGCAGCTTCAGGAGATCTGCCCCATCAGAAGCTCTCAGAGTTTGAGGTGGAACATCTTTCTTCTCGAAGTGAGGTGAGATGAAGAGCTCGGGTTCCTCATCAGACACAATGCTAATCACCCTTCTCTCTGAAGCTAATGGCTCTTCATTAGGCTCCTGTCTTTTCACGCTCTCTGAGTGAGATACTGGTACTTCTGGTGTAAAGTGAGGGATTCAGAAGATGCCAGATCCACCGAGTCAGGGCCTAGTAACCTAGTGACGTCTGTCTGTCTGTCTATTTATCTGTCCATCTATCTAACCATCTCTCTGTCTTATCTGTCTATCATCCATCCATCCACCTATCTGTCTGTCTGTCTGTCTATCTATCTATCTATCTATCTATCTATCTATCTATCTATCTATCTATCTATCTATCTATCTATCTATCTATCTATCTATCTATCTATCTATCTATCTATCTATACATGAATGCATAGATGGAGGGAGGTGTTTCTGATTGTGTGTATATCACATAACCACCATGCTGTATTGACCAATCAGCAACCAGAGCTATCTGTTTTATAAACAAGTATTACAGTACCAGTATTTCATGTAACTCCAGTCCCAGTTGTATTTATAATATCTAAGGAAAACCCTCCCTTGGTAAATCAAACCTGAGGCAATCTGTTTATCTGTAATGAAACCTCACAATGCATTTAATGGGTTATGAAATACAAAATACAGTGCAGAGAACTCACTCTTAGCATTAGACCAGCCGTTCAGCTTTGGGGTCTGCAGATTCTCCCACTCTGGCCAGCGGCCCCCCAACACCCGCTCAAGAGCAGCGGAATGGCCCGAGGTCTGTTGACGGTAACATTCACCGACAGCTGTGCACTCATCACTGTTAAGCTGGTCACTTGCCCAACTGAGAATACGGCCATCTGTCCATCCATACATGCTAAAGGCCGAGGAGAAGCTCTTTCTTTGAGAATGTGGCCTTCAAAGACAGATGGATTTACATTATGTCATGCTTTTAACAAGAAAAGTTATTTTGTAACGGCTAACTAAATCAAAACTCGTTCACCGTGGCATATCAGATCAGAAACCTGGTTCTGTAAAGGTTGCGCAATTTAAAAGAGCAGAAGTCAAATTTTGACCTTTTTTCTTTGGGAAAGGACCAAAAATATACAACCTTTACTGATTAGAATGTTAGATTTATATTTATTAAATCTCTGTACTTTTGAAATTGTTTCAATGCATAAGAAGAAGCGAAATTAATCTGCCTTTTCATAAATCACGACCCTCGTCTCAGACGCAAATATTTTTGCGGCATGTTTGATAAAATGTCAGTTCAGTAAAAATCTATTTAAATCTTGCATAGACGCGATTATAGATGTTTATCTACGTTCTTGTATTATTTAGCATCTGTATTTTGTATTAGTCTAGCTGTATTTGGATATGTGCTTGTATTCGTATTCCCAGAAATTTCTGTTTGCATATATAACAAGTATACATAGACATGCATATAATGTGTTTGTATAAGTCTATACATGTTTATATATTTAGCTCAAACCCGCTGGCCCCATGCCACAGTAGATCCCTCAGGACATCAATGTCAAGCTGCTTGGGTCCAGCAGACCTGACATCTCCAGAGTGCAGGATCCAAACTTGGCAATCTCCTCATATTTACCTCTCCCACTCTTAGGTAAGGCCACCCCTGCTGGGATGCTAAACCTCATTCGTCTCCAAAGGATTTAGGACATCTTGCTCTAAACGAAACACCACGAGACATCGGTCACGTCTCCAGCTGGGCCCTGGGAACATCACCAGGCTTCATTTGGCCAGCGTATCACCGACGTGGCCCAGAGCGGTTAAGCAGACTTCCCTAGAGCCGTCGACAGAGACGCTAGTGTTACTTACACCCTGTGAATTTGGACCGTCGTCCGCTCTGGACTTGTCTCCTCCCTTTTTGGGACATTAAGATTTAGATTAATGTAATCACGAAGTGTTTAAACATTATGTACCCGTGGGCAACACCTTCGCCCCGCCCATCTCATTGGTTGAGTGATTGTTGTAGACTGCTCCACATAAACAAATGGTTTTGCCTCGCTGCTGTACTTATTGTACCCAGCAGACGAACATCTGCTGTAATTGTATAGCACTATTCTATAGTGTACATATAGCTATAGGTGTTCTATAGGTTTTCTATAGGTCTGGTTGAAGAGGGGCGTGGCTATGTGCCTTTGAAAGTGTGCTAGATAATTAGTTGTCTTTTATTAATGCTGAAGATGAAGAGGCATATAATTCTATAGCATAAATATATATAGTTTATGTTATATGTTATATATGTTATATGTATGTATTGATGCGTCTGGTGCCACAGGCAGGAGAAAGCAGGAGATTTTCAGATGATTAGAGCAACACTAAAGGGTGAGGAAAGGGGCGGGAAGAGCATCTATTTTTGGCAAGGGGATTCTAGATGGCACTTGTACGCGCTGTTTTCGCATATCCACCGCATGAACTTTAAAACAAATTGAGCTCATTTTCCCGCAGATCTGGGCACTTGAGTATTAAAAGTCTGGTACTGTGGCGTTCTATTTTTGGCATATGGAATATTAATAATTCCGGGTTGCAAATACTAAAGTAATTATTCGTCGTGTGCAAGCAGAACGCAGTTGTCATGGAAAACATGAGAAAATCCCCAGTGTTTCTCTTTTGATCATCCAAAAATTAATTGGAGTCATTGGCTTTCAGGAGCTATGAAGAGAACGACATGTCGGCATGCATCCACAAGTCTGTTGAGGTCCCTCAGCACATTTTCTAAATCTCCCTATCGTTTCCTTGAAAAAAAAGTCACCAAAGGAACACTGTGTCTCTGAACCCAAGATGGCACCACAGTGAAACCGGCAGCTAATGCCATTAGCGTGTGAACAAACGGGTTATGAAGGGTTATGAAGATACACAGGGAGAAAGCAGTGAGAAGGACTTGTGATTTCCCGGTGGAAATGTGGTTCCACTTTTGAGTTCTTGGTGATTTGATGTCAGAACAAGTGTCACTTTTGGAGAACGTGTTTTCGCATGTTCTCTCAGGGGTCCAAAGCTGTTCTGCTGTGCTAGCGTGTTGCGGAAGGATCAGACCAAAGCTAATGACCCTAATGTTAATGAGACAGCAGACGCTCTCTGCAGGTCTCCACAGACTCACCGGACGAGGCCCTGACCTTTGTGTCTTACTTTTTTTCTTTCTTCATCCTCTCTGCCAGCTTTTTTTGTCCTATCTTTCTTGTTCTCTCTCGCTCTCTCTCTCTCTTCTCGTTTGGCTTGTCTCATGCTCTGGCAGTCTGCTTCTGAACAGACTTCATGGCATGCCAAGCCATTTACAAATGCCTTCACTTTCTATGCATTTTTTTGTCACTCCTCCATCCTGCCGCGGCAGTGCAGCTGTGTTCACGGCTGTAAGCTAATATTGAATTATTTAAATTTGAATTTAAAATGTTTCATTTTATTCATTCTTAATTCATGTTCCTTGTGCATTTTAGGTCATCATGCCCTCTCACTGTTTTTCAGATGTTCCACCTGTATAACAGAGAAACCTTTCCACGATCCGGCCAATCACTGATGGATAAAATTTGCATATATATATATATTAGCATACATTTTTGTCATGTATTGTCATCCTTTGTATTCTTGTTAAATATCCAGTTTTATTCTGAACTATATCACTTTATGAAGGTAACATGGCTTGTGAACATTGTTTTGTGTTTGCATCAAACATGCATGCAAATAATGCAAAATGTTACACCGCATTTAAAACGCATGGTTGCTGATAACAGCTTTGCATTTGCTCTGATTGTTGCCCATTTATGACCGTTTTAGTTGGAGGGAGCGAGAGACCCCTTAAGCCACGTTTGGAGTTAACACCTCGTCAGAAAAGCAGATCACTGGGAACAATGAAAGATCTATTCAACGCCAGTGCTCTCCTATCAGACGCAGTCCATTCACAGCCCTTAATTCATCCCTCACTTCATGAAAAGCCTTGGTTTTCTCTGAGACGATGGTTTTATTATGCATCATCTCTGTGGGTTTGGCCAGACGTGTCATTGTTTTTAACCTGACCTGCGTTGAGTCCTCCATCCACACTTTTCCATCAGGCCGGTCGATCTTCCTTGCTTCTTTGTGTGAATGTTTGAGTGGGATTAGTTGTTCATTTGAATAAAGTATCGACAGGTTGAGACTTCCTGTCCACGGCTCTCAGGTTTCTTCGTCTCACCAGCCTTCAAGTCTTGTAGCTATGGCAACTCAGGAATCTTTATTCAGAAGTACTTTTGAGATTTTGTTTTAGGTCGAAAAATAATAGCTGCTAAAATAGAGCTCTCCCTGCTTATAATATCCATATGCAATGCTTGAAAATGTCGGAAAGTTGATGCTGCTTTCCCTCCTAATACCTTCATTTCCTAAGACATACAAGTCACAATTCCTGGCTTTCTCTGAATTCCCTGGAGTCTGCAACCTTTACTTTGGAAAGGTCATTGAAGTTTGTTGACACATCCACAACATGTTCTTCAAGATGCACTCTGCGACTAGCGCATTGTTTTTTAGGAGACTTCATAGGTCCCTTCCCAGCTGACGTGAAGTGCTACATGCGTCCACCTACCTTGACTTCTCACAGATTGCTTTGGGATGTCTTGGGGGCAGGCTCTCGCCGGATCACGCTTTAGTTGACTTATCCCTGTTCACTGGTCTGTGACCTATATAGCGTTCCATAATGGTAAAGTTTATGGCCCAAGGTTCGAAGGGCACCTTCTATCTAGCCACTTACATCACAAATGGATGGATGAAGAACATGCACTGTCCCCAGGTGCTTAAGACCGATATAGCTTCATGTGCTTGAACAGCAAGATTTTGACATCTTCAGCTCACATAGTGGCTGTATCCGCAGCTGTCTCCAAACTCCAAGTGCACTTTCATATTAGACCATTAGCGCGCTCAGTGAATTAGCATGCAACACGTCGCTGGCAATTAAAAGAGCAGCGATGGGATGCTGACAGACACGTTAACAGTCTGTCCTGAGGACCAGATGTTGCAGGCCCTCGGGAGACCTAAAAATCTTCGAACGGGCGTGACGGAACTGAGCTCTGCAGGCCTGCTGGTTTTTAATGAACTTGGTCCCATAATCTCAGCATCTGATGAATGTTTCAAACTCAACTTTGTGATCGGGCAAGGCAGTATTGAAGAAAAATTTGATTACTTGCTAATACCTATTGCTTTAAATTTGTAAAATCAATTTTAATTATAATATTATGGTTTTAAAAATGGGAAAAATGACATAACCAATAAACATGTTTTACATTCTTTCTAGGAAAAGAAAGCATCGGTACAACTTCAGCTAAAAGCCTCCCTGCGATCTGCAATGGCCTGAAACTGACTATACGTAACTTTTTGAAGTATTAAAATTATTCAGTTATTGCATTAATTTTGTGAGAATTAAGCTCAGATTCTATAGAAGTTGCTTGAGATCAATCTTTCTGTAAAAACTACCGTAGTTTTCAGCAGTGAGAAGTTTGCATGTTACTGAAAGTTTGCTCTATTTCTGTAGCTCAAGTTAGCAGTTACCTCGATCTGCAATGTGTAAATCAGTCCTTCGCTTTTGATGATTACCAGTTTGGATCGACTTTGTCTTAACTCTGTTCCGGTCTTTGGCAACAGGTTAGCTGCGGATTGTGTACGCTGGTGAGGTCTGTTGAGTCGCGTGTGCTTTCGGGCTGTGACACAGTTAATAACCGACCGTCAATGCGATCCCACGGCAAAGACATGCATTATGCATGAAGAAGATTAATCTGTCTTGCGGCTTGGAAAGCGTTGAGAGCTCTTCAGTCTTTCTTCCTCTCCCGCCGCACGTCTCTTAGCTCTCACCTTTTTATTTTGCCGCGGGAAGATTGGCTGTTGTGATCAGGCTAATGCTGCTGTTTACCAATTTCCATTACGACCCCCTTTGAACTCCGCCCGTCCCACCCTGGGGAAGAAACGAGGAAGGTAATATTCCTTCTGTCAGTCAGTGGTGGTTTTCTCTCTCCTAACTCGCTTTGTGTTTTAACCTCCACCATCCTGTGGTTCATAAAAGCCAGTTTCAGAAACGTAACATGCTGTGACATAGAAAACAGATTTGTCTGCTCTTTTCAAAAAATTGTACGTTGTACCATGAAGACATTTGTAGAAACTAAACTACAAAAAAGGTGTTTAGAAATCGATGGCGTTAATGTTTTAAAAAAGCAGTTTGGTCAGCCCTAATAAACAACACTGTTGTATGCAGGTCATTTACAGTTTAAAGTACAGTACAGTACAGTACAGTGGCATGTTTGATTATAAAGGTCAGGCTGGAAAATGTTTGAATTTTTGATTACACGGTTCATTACAAGTAAATACTTAAAATGCTACAAAATTGTACATGGCACCTTTAAGATTTCTGTTTGTTGTTTGACATGCATCTTGCTAGTTTATGTTCTGCTTAGCGCAGCAAAAGTCCTGCATGTTTGTGTCATCTTCAGGAAATGAAAATTTGTTTCTGCAGGCCTTACTTAAACTATAAAGCTTGACGTTACAAAATCAGGAGAGATGACAGAGCGGCTTCCGATCCTCACGATAACGTTTAAGGCTTCACTCGGAGCAGATTTGCCTTTTGATAGCATATCTTGCCACTTATTCTCTCTGTTTTTCCGGCAGACTGGTGTCACGGCCGAGAACTAGGTCAGCTCGCCCCGAGTGGGGCTGTACTGACAGTTGCTCTGAAGTCAGACTCATGCAAGATACAAGCTCAGCGCTATCTTCAGAGTTGTTTTCGCACCGCGTGCCAGCCGCGGAAGCTTCCAGAGCTCCTGTCTCAGAGTAACGGAGCGAGCAAGGCCGACAGCAGCTTCCAGAAGACAACGTGCCTGTCTCATTCACCGTGCCTCCGCAGCGTTCGTCGTGCTACGTCGCTCAGGCCAGCTAGCGCACATGTTTTTC
>JAZGTK010008153.1:0-18584 GCA_036877625.1 Ambastaia sidthimunki
AACAGACTATTTACTTGAGTCAAATGTGTGACATCTTGCCCCCTGTCACTCTGGCTGTCTTTTCTTTCAGTGAGGTGATGTATGAAAGACCCTCTAATTGCTGAGTGGACTTTTTTTGCTCGATTGTCTTTTAGAATCTTCCTTTACTCAGTTATTCCCCTGCCGCAGTCAATGCTGAGGACCGAACAGAAGACTTCTGTTCCTACTTCTACAGACAGAATGAAAAGCGCCTGGCAAACAACGTGGATTCTCTATTCCTCTGAGAATTCCTTCTCTTTATCCACAAAAGTGGTAAAAACGCTCTCCCTCTCAACAAACTCGAGTAACACGGTGTCCGGCTTCTCAAGCGCTCGTTTGTTCGCGACACTGAAAAGGAGATCGTTCGGCCGCTGAAACCAACCGAAAGGTCAGACAAAAACTTGGTGTAAAACAGACACAGCGATGCCTTACAAAGACACGACTGAGATCTTTCTCACACCCTATTTCTCACACAATGCTTGAATGGAAGCTTAGAGGGGGAGAATAAAAGAGGAAAGAAGAAAATGGGAGGGGAATCTTTTCAGTTCTTCAAAAGCAACAATAGTCTTTGTCTACAATGTCCCTCCATTCTTACTGGGGTTACTGAAGGGGATGGGGTGGAGGGGCGGTTTTCCATAGTAACAGTGACAAAACAAGCTGGTCCCAGAGCAAGGAGAGAGAGACACAAAAATGCATCCAGTCTGGGACAGAATCCTTATATCAGTTCCTGCAATTTATCTGAGCAGTAAGGAAAACACACAGTGTGCCAAAGGAGGAGGAAGACTTATGTGAGAGGATGGCCCCAGCTTTGCTTGTGTAGAAGAAAAAGCCAATGAGAAATACTGGACATCTGTGAGCGATATAAAAGCACACGTTTGGTACTGTCACTCATTTTTACTCACGGTTATTGCTGTTTGGGATATAATGAATTCTGACACTCAGTATGAGGACTCCGTGTCCATCATGGTCCTGGAGAACATCAAGAACAAACTGCTACATGCCTTCAGAACCACAGCAGAACCAAGAACCTCTGCAGAGACGGTTCATCCGATCGGAAAGAGCCTCCAAGTCAATGAAGAACTTCGAAGAGCCAAAATAGATGGAGCCATAACATGGCTAAGATCAGAACTGGTATGTTTTGTGAACATTATATGATGCTTATATGATGTTGGGCACGTTAGAACATGTTCCTGTAGCCCAATTGGTAGAGCATTGCGTTAACAACGGAAAGATTGTGGGTTCAAGTCCTGGTGGAACACCTTGATCAGATGTATAGCTTGAATGCACTGTAAGCCATTTTGGATAAATGTGTCTGCCAAATGTGTATTATATACGTATGTATATTATTTTATACAATCAATATGATGCATTTTATTAGTTAAGTCAAATGCATTGCCCAGCAAATACACTTATATGTGTACAGAAGGATTTTTCATAAACTTTTATTCTATCGCTGTGATTCTGACACAATTGTGGCACATCCACCTGTGCTGTATGTGATTGTAATGAACAAAAGGCTCATGTGTTGCTCTCTGATTAACATGCAGCTGGAGATGCGCTCTCAGGATCGACAGCTGGCTCAGACTCTGCTGGGACTCAACAGAGAGATTCAGAGGCTCAGGAGAGAGAACGGATCTCTGCACTTAGAGCCTGACGGCAGCGTCCACACAGAGGAGACGTGAATCACACACTGACAGCGATCCACGCTTTTCTACCTGTTTGTAAAGTAATAGTGACTTCCTTGGGAGAGAACAATGAATGGCTGTTGTTTCCCACGTTAAAAGAAAATATCCGGCAAGAATCAGTGTTTTACTCCTGTCCGTGATATTGAAAGTGAAAACAAAAGCGTTTGTGACAGAACAAATCACTTTCTCCTGGCACTTTGTTGGCACTTTGTGCCTCAGGCTGTTTTTCAAATCTCATGTGGAAAAAGACACTAAATATAAAAGTGATTTCACACATGTGCAAAATAGTAAAATATCAGTCAAACTGGATTTAAGGTATGTTGCCATGGATGGATTATGGCCCCTGTGAGGCCACTGGGGCACCAGGCACTTTGAAGTTTTTCTGTTTTTGCACATTGCAGTGTTTAAATAACAACAGCTGTAGTGGCTTGTTTCTCTCAGCTTGAGGTCCCTGGTAGTCAATAGGGCCCCACTGGCCCCGTCCATAATCCCCCCTTGTTAATACCCAAAACAGTAGAAAGACTTTAAAAACAGTGGTAGAGATAGACTTGTCTTTTTATGAGCATGTTTGCTATAGACACATTGTAAATAATACATTTCTTTATAAAAGACCCTCATAGTTGAAATGTATTGTTACTGTTTATGAGATTATGTGGCTGTCTGATAAATAACAGAAAACAGTGTTGATTTATGTCCAGTTATGGATATATGGCATGAAATATTAGCAAAATGTGCAGTGTATGAAAAGCATTTTATCATCAGTTTATTAAAGCATCTCTTTATTCCATGATGAAATTATAACTCAAACAGTGATTTGATTTTTAGTTTTTTATTACTAAAAGATCAGACCTGTTGTCATACAAGTATGATATTAAATATATCATATCATATTGTGATATTTGTCATTATGAGTGTATAAATCATTAAAAATGTTCCATGTGTCATAAACCGTCAGAACTCAGTTGAATTGTGTTGTTCAGTATTCAGCTCTCATCTAAATTCAGTATCTGTAAATCCCTGAAATATGTTCTCTGACTGCCAGCGACCAGCAGGGTTCATTTACTCACACAAAGAGCGTTCTGTAAATGATTCAATGACCCAATCAAAGAGAGTCAGACACCATATGAAGTCTTTGTAAGTCATTATCAGCACGAATAATCTGACAGAGTAATAGTGTCTCTCAATATTCACAGCAAATTTCATTTTGCATGTATGCCATTACCAACTGTGTTATGGAATGATGGGAAATGTGTTTGAATCCATTTGTAATGATATATGATGAGGTAAAATGTACATGTGTACAGTAGAAAGCGTGTAGTATAATATTAGTTTGTTCAGGTGGAGGAATAGCAGC
Source organism: Ambastaia sidthimunki (assembly GCA_036877625.1). Lineage (NCBI taxonomy): Eukaryota > Metazoa > Chordata > Actinopteri > Cypriniformes > Botiidae > Ambastaia > Ambastaia sidthimunki. Next base: position 3,058 of record JAZGTK010008153.1, read on the forward strand.
CTATTACTGAAGACTTTGTCATGTATTGGTCACAGTTTAATCTGAATTTCCATTCCTAATGTTTCATTTAAAAGGGTCATATCGTAAGGTGTCAAAACTTACTTGATCTTTGGAGCCTTTACATTTAAAACATATAGAAACTTACTGTCGTGTCCATAAATAGCATTTACTAAAACCTAAACTATTAACACACTTTACTAACATTATAAGTAGATCTCAGGGATGAAAAAAATAATAATAAATGCTTGACATGACCCCTTTAAAATACTATAATTCTGAGCCTAAAGCAGCTGAGTTAGACATCATAAAAATTTCTCCAGTAAAGAATTGATCATCTGTTCTTGTGTAAAACACAATTCTAAAGTGCTAAGATGGACAATGTTCTAAGATTGTTCTAAGAAGAACAATGTTGGAACAGCGTGATGGTCACTCTGATGTCGTATTTAAACAAACATTAATCTGGAAGCTGGAAGTTTCAGGGCACAGAACTTCGTCTACTGAAGGCCCGTTTGGGCAGATAGCCAAGCGGAACAGGGCTTGTACATGTGTTGAAGGAGCAGATGGAAGGGTAGAAGCACATTTCTCCTGAGAAGGAGGACATACTGCTGCCTCCACCCTCACTCCCTGAGTCCCAGCATGGTTCTTCCTCCTCTTCTGTGGCTTTGGCACACTCCTGCTTCAGTTCCTGAATCCCATCATGGAGATCCATCAGCTGGCGAATCAGAGCCTGGTCCTGAGAACGCATCTCCATCTACAAAGCAGATGATTCAATGTTTTTAAATTAAACTATTTGTGTGTTTATATTTGTTTTTATTTTATTTATAGTTTAAAATATATAATGTAATAATTTATTATCAGGATGCATAAGCCCACAAGACTATTTTGTATTATCAGACACCTGTAACATAAACATAAAATTGCAGGTTACTTTAAATACTTTTGTTCACATATGTTGAAGTCAAACTGATATTTCCTGGGAAATGGGACCCTACAAGTTAAAATTATATATTATTTTTATTAGCTTAAGAATGTTTCAGATTTCTGCTTTAAAATTTATTTTGGATTTAAAACATTTACCTTTCGAAACTACATTACACAAAGCCTGTGAGAGTTGAGACATTCAAAGACTCAAAACCGAGACTTGTACAAACTCGAACTTTAAATGTTCTCCCATATACAGACATTCATAATATATCCCAGAATTCATCAGCTCAAGGTTGAGGTGTTACCATGCTGATTGAGTTCTTGTCTTTGCATTCAACAAAGCAGCAGTTGAAAGTATTTCAGATGGGCGATGTCTTTTTCAGATGCAAATGTCTTTTTGCTCTTTCTGCCCTTTGTTCTGGGGACTGTGGAAGTCTAATTGGATTCTTTGAGACAAAATAATATCCCGCATTCCAGCACATTTCATGAGGCTGTTTCTGACTGAGGAAACGACCAAACAAAAAGTTCCCGCCAAAAATAACAAAAACGGCATCTCTCCAATCATTCCGCAGCCAGACTTTTAATGGAGAAAGTCCATCATGTGAAATACACTTACACTATTGTTAAGCAAAGAAAATGACAAGAACTTTGTTGTGAGCAAATAAAATCTTTCTTACACCCTGAAAACTTTCCTTTGAACCTCTGTCATGTTTCAGAGTAAACATTATTTTTAGCCCGGGTGTGTTTATGTGTCTGTTACATTTGGACAAGTTTTTGTCTCTGTCATTGTGACATGTTGAACCATGGCTTTAGGAAGCTGATTTGAACCTGATCTCTGATTTCTATTGGACAAAAATTAACATAAAGTTTCTACTGACTGGAGGTGATTTCTGGAACTTGATGATGATTGCAGGGGTCATTAGGAATCAATTGAGATTCTGTTAAAGCTGATAAAAGAGCAATAATACGAGCTCTAGGCAGGCAAGGTTACCCCCCATTTCAATAAAGTGGAATAAATGAGGCGTGGAACACTCAAAAAGCAGTTCAATGGCATTTCACACAATGTAATTTAGTAACATAAGCATGGTCCAAATCAACTTAGTTATGACATCATTACCTTGTGAACTCACAGTCAAAGGCTGTTTTGATTTACATATGACATCATAATAAGGAGAAACACCTATAATGTTTTAGGTTTGAAATTGCTATAGAACTATACAAATGATTATCATAGATCAATAAAAGACAAAATTAGGCTCCTTATAAAGGCTGTCTGTGTTGTCTTTTGTGTGGAAGTTGCCATGACGAGTCAGCAGTACAAAGGTTTTAAATGCCAGGCGATATATCTAGTTGACAATGGACCTGCTTTTTAACCCTTGGGTGGTTGTAACGGTCACCACATGACGGTCATAACTCTTTACTCAAGAGAAAGTGAAGCATGTTGACCTTTGATTTTACTGAAGTGAAAATGACCTGCACCTATGACAATAAACATAGTCTATTATAATGCTAATAGACCACCCAGATTACCCACCATACAAATTAAACACATAAAAAAACGAATACTGATTATTTAAATAAGCATAAAAAAGAATTTAGAATTTATCAAAGGCGTGATTTATTTAGCTCCTGGAAATTAAATCAATGCCAAACTTTTATAAGGTTTATTTAAAGTGACTTTCGTTCCATTGTAAGCATGCATTTTATCAGTGTGATTTAAACCTATGACTTTAGCATTGATAGAACCAAGAGATTCCATTTGATTTAAAGAATACTTAAAGACTAGCATTCCATAATCTTTGACATATAGATCTTTTTGCATAATGCTTAGGTCTATGTCTAATTTAAGGGGGATAATGCATTCTATCTACATTATTTATTGTAACACTAACAATATGATTTTTATGATTTTTTTTAAACTTGCCAACCCTGTGCCCTTAGACTCTGTGCAAAATCAAAACAAAGGAATACAAAATGATACTTTTTGGTCAAAAACATATTGTGATAAACTGGGAGAAAAATTCATAGAAGATCTTACCAGCTCTTTTCTTAGCCAGGCCAGAGCAGTCTCAATGTCCAGTCGGTTTGTGTCTCTCTCCCCAGCCCTACGTGTCTCTCTGCAGACCTCCTGAGATGAGGAAGGGTCCCTACACCTCCCTGCTGATTTACAGTCATCAAAAGAAGAGTCCTTACAGGAGAAATCCCTCAGTCTGGTGAGAACTACTTCCATTGCTATCAAAAGTGCTGATGATGAGCAGACAGCTCTCAGTTCTGTTTTATCTGAGTCTTCTAGTCAGCTGTACGGTCTACAGCTCTGTCACAGATACACAACTCTACGTATTACCTGTCACTCAGAGAGCTAATCTTCACTACTACTGAGTTTGCTCTGGGACTGACACTTAAAACTCACCCCTCCCACCCTGCAACCCCATAAACGCTCAAACAAACGCGCTCATTTGGTATGCGACATAAGTCGGTGTTTATGTATGAACGAATGACGTCGAGAAACTGCGTCATCACTGCCTATAGCATTTTCAACTTTGCCTTTTAATGCACATGAATAAGTGACGTGTAGGCATGGGGTTGCCATGGTTTTCCGGGAAGTTCTAGTGAGGACAGCTGGAGTCTATGGAATGTTCTTGGCAACACCAGGACAGTAAATATCAGGAACTGAATGGACTTCTAGTTGTTTGTTTCAGGAGCCATTGCTTTACACTGAAAACATTTTGTCAGCTCATAACCTTTGATTTTGATTCCATGCATGTATTGACAGATAGTGATAACTAGCTGGCTTCGCTGAGGTAATTATTCTTCACAATGGCCAAAGCTATTCTTTAAACTGCTCAACAACTCAATTCTTTTGGAGTCCTTTATTTAAACTCTGACGAACACGTTTGCCCAGACAGCCATGTGGAGCTGCATGCTGCCATGTTACCTTTGTGTTTCCCCTAGCAACTTTCACAAATAAGCAATACATCTCAACTCAGGACAAAAATAGACAGTATACAATTAAGGCTATATTTAAACCCAAATTACAACCATAGATCAAGGCAACAATGTCTTTTTAGATGTTTACTTGACATCACAAACTTTCAAAAAGACAGAATGGGAGCAACTTCTCTTTAGTCATGAAAAAAAGAGAAATTTAACCTTTCCAGTTCTTCACTATCCAAATATCTATACGTGACTCTTTGCTATGCTTGGCATATATGCACAATGTTTAAGATTTCTGATGCCATAGTTACATTAAAATATACATGCTCCTATAGCTCAATTGATTTGAGTATTCTGTTTCAAAGGTTGTGTGTTCGAATCCTAGAAAACATACATAAACATATATGATAAAATGTATACTTTCAATGCACTTTAAGTTGCTTTCGATAAAGTCTCTGCCAAATGTCAAATATATCATTTGCTAGCTCTTCTGTGACTTTTATTTGACCATCTCTGGGAGTGAGAACATCCCTGAGAAATCACATTTATAAGAGAGACAGTCTCTAAAGATGTTAGGCTTATAAAAGCTGCCCCGCCCCCTTGTGGTTCCTTTTATACTTACATTATTAATACAGTACAATCTTTTTACCATGTCTTTTTATATAATACATTTTTTATACACTTTCTCTTGTTATAGACTTTTGGATAAAAAAAAACAATTATTTTAGTTAATTTTAATTAAAATTTCACTTAATTAAAAGCGAAGCCAATGCGCCCTGAGTTTGAAAAACGAACTCAATTCATATCTGGAAAGATTGCCAAAAGTTAAAGTTATATTTATAAAAAGCGCCCTCTTATTTGCATGCTTTTGGCATGTTATCTTCATTCTGATCGTCTGATCGCAAGTATTATTACACAAAACTCTAGCGGTTCTTAAAATATTTATTTATATAATAATATGTCAACAAAACAACATGACGAACTCATGCCTTAAACCTCACCAACGTGGTTACAGTAAATGATGCACACAGCTTCAAATAAAAGTCCCATTATCGCGTTCATGTCTAATGAGAATAATAGAAATGCATAAAATTTAAATAATGTTTCTCAATATTATGTGTTTTACATTTAGTTATTTTTTAAATGTATTTTAAATATTTTTATATCAATACAGATAACTCTCTCTCGGGATAGACACACTGCTTATATTTCTCCCGCTTCGGTCACAGTTTCATGTTCACCGGAAGTTGCTGGTTTACCGCTTTGCTGTCTCCAAACCAGCCCGCGTAAAGATGACATCCAGTAAAGAGACCGGCTCTGGAAAAACCCTCAAACAGATCCAGACTGAAGGACTGGTAAGACATTAGCACAGAAAGTGAACTCGGGCATTGAAATCTAGATCAGTTTGTTCACTAGCATGTTAATAATGTGGATGTTCACGTCACATCACATCAATGACGTCATATGACAACATGTCAAACTAGAGGTGTCATTTAAATGTATAGCTATTCATTCAACATACATGTTCAGTAAATTACAATGTTTAGAGGTGCATGAGTGTTCAAAGTCGGTTTAATTTCGGGAATGACTTTAGTCAGAAAGTATAAGACGTTTATTTGCATGTTATTAAAACTCGTGGCAGTGTTGCCACATAGATTTAATGAGAATTGCTTAGCCAAAAATAATACACACTGTCCTAATAGAAACCCTCCTTTTTAGTAAGCACTTAATTTTTAATGCTTTAAATACCATGGCTGTATTTTAAATAAGTCTGACCAGAGCGTAACTCCAGAATTTTTTCTGTGTTCTTTGTGCAGCCACAGTAAATTTTCTAAACACTGAACTGCAATATGATTGGCTTGTATATAAAACCATCCAACTCATTCAACTTTCTCCCCTCCTTCCCATTGCAGAAGTATTGTGCACCGAACATTTTTGTTCAGCGTTTGTTGACCAGTGTCACTTTTTCAGATGGTAGGAAATGCTCTTATCAAGGTGCCTCAAGCAAAGCTGCCATCGATGATTTCATTGATTTTCCATCCAGTTGCCCTGCAGCCTGTTTTTCAGTCTTTACTAAAACTGGCTTTTGTTTGCTGCTGGTTGGAGCTCTTGAATGATTTTCTGTCTGTAAGTTTTCAGCGCAGTCTCCTGACACTCAGACTGAAGGCGCTGAAGTTTAATGCGCCTGTTTGCGGATTCTCAGCCGCAGCGATTGTTCTGAAGAACTTTAGGGGCTTCTTAAAGGTTTTGTTGTGTTGTATCTCCCATGAGTTCAGACTTTCACTGGATGAGGCATACACACGCTCACACAAATGCGAGCATCACTGGGGCTTTTGTTTGGTCTGTTTTGTGGCTCAGTAGATGCAGTCATCATCATTCTTTGTCTTTTCAGCTCTGTGATTGCAGAAACTTGTGTACGGACATGGATGGTGGGTGCAAAATATCAACCCCTTCTTCTATTACACATCTACTTTAATATTGTCCGTATGATGTCTGAGCAGTAGTGGAGGTCTTGATGTTCATCTTGTGAGACACCTTCACACCAGTGTTAATTTATTTTTGTACTTCTATTAAATAATAAACAAGTCCTGCATTTATGCTTTAAGTATGTGTTCCCTGCGAATTAAACCCACAACCTTTGCACTGTTAAAAGGGCAGTTCACCCAAAAATGAAAACTATCTTTACTGTATTTTACTTGTTGCAATAGACATTTAAAACCTGTTTGACTAGTTCTGTTTGGTTTCTCTGATTCCATTAACCTCTGCAGTTATGGTGGCCAGTGCTGGTGATATTAAACCCAGTTGTGTGTGTCTGTTGTGAAGCTGTAGAGCTTTACCCCCCGAGGACTTCAATCTCAGAACACAGAATTTCTATCTATTTCAAATTAAATGTGTTTCTCTCACTGTACTTGTCATTCTTCTCCTGGGAAAACCACCAGGCACAGCCGTGTTGTATTCCACAAGGCAAACGCATTTGCAGGTCACTGGAAAAAATCAGATTTTTGTGGTATTGATATTCAATTATTCTTCTTAATCTTCCCCAGGGAGGGAAACAGCGAGTTTGGAATGGATAGAGGAAGACCCTGATATTAACCATCTGCTGTATTTTCCAATTTGGTTCAGCCACCTGAGCATCAGGCATTGTTGCACGCTGCGTTTGGTAGACCTGCTATTCGCTGAGTTTTTTATGTGAATACAAATAAGCTAATGTATAAAGCAGGTGGATTAGAGGCGACTGCTTCGGGGTGGGTAAGCAGCTTAAACGGAGAGCTCTACAAATCCCTTCTAGGGATATGTATCTTCTTGGCTCTCTCTCTCTCATTCTGTTGTGTGAAACTCCTTATTTTTTGACCTTTCAGGCAAAAGCTAAGCACTTTTTAAGCAGTACCAAATAAATTCCGCTTATGCATGAGAGTTATAGCAGGGCAGTGCTTAAATCATTTTTGATTCCCCGAGGAGTTCTTTTGTGTGCAAAAATATAACATATAACACATTTTGTCAGTGTGTATTTGCGTTGTTTATTAATAGATTTTGTGGCAGTTCTGAATCACCTGCATTTTTATTTATTTTTCATCTTGCAGGTAATACGCAGAACGCTCAGACATCTGGTGGTTTCATATTTTGTCTCTGCTTTTGTTAGTATCTGATTCACTATATTAGCAAAACACCCCAAATGTTTTGTTACTGGACTGTTGTCATGCAGAGTTGAGACAGGTGGTCAACAGGGGGCAGTAGTGATCCACTGAAATTACTCAAGTGTGTCACCATTCACTTCAAGCACATCAGTACAACCTTACATCTTCTCAGGCGTGAGCATTAGCGCATCAGCCTCCTTTCAAAGCCCTGATTGGTCGGAGATCTTTGTTACAGTACCGTTGCCTAGAATGCACCATACTGACAGTTGACATATTGACAAATTGCGTTAATTAAGTAATCTTACCTCTGTTTCACCAGGTTAAACAAATTAGGAAGAATATATTTGGCTAATGCATCACATCTTATCTCAGTGGTCGATTAGATAATGTTTCTTAAATACTGCAGCTAGTTTGTTTAGGTGGTTTAAAAAGATGCATGCACGACACCTTCTTAACAACTTCTGCAGGTTTTGCATTGTGGCAGAAGGTTAGTATGAGTGGAGCATATATATACGAGGCCCCCTGAGAGCCGACAGCGCCGTGACGCATGGCTCTTAAGTGCAGATTAACAGTCTGGAGAACTTGATTCGCTGTAAACCTGAAGCACTCGTACAGCAAGTGTAAAAGAGATTGATGGTTGAGTTGCTGCAGAGGGTGCAGCTTAAGTAGCTGGTTAGCACAAGAGGAGCAGAAAGAACAGCAGACATGAGTTTCCTGTGTGTCCTTCAGGGTTCTTTACAGCATGACACGCGGTGCCATGTCCCGTCTGAGGTCTGTGTGCCCACAGGAATCTACTCAGTTCCTCATCGTAACTGATGGTTACGTTTTTCTTATCTAACAATAGGTCTTGCTGAGACCTTGTATTTTTAGTGGAATGATGTGAGCTGTGTTCTAAAAAGTAGCGAGTCGCCTCTGTAGACAGAATATGGAGTTATTACAAGCACGTTCCCAATATAAAGTTTGGCAGGATAATTATACTGTCTACAAAACTTTAAGAAGACAGCATCGCATGTGAATGCTATCCCACAATGCATTGCACTGAGCGAAAAAGACTCCCAAGTGCAAAAATTAATCCAAGATGGTGGACAAAATTAGAGAATTGTTCAAATATAATTATTAATTTCATACTGTAAAGTTTTGATTAAGAATAGTTTTACTGAATTACATTTTAATAGTTAAGAAACAGTTTTAACTGGTGTTTGTGTGTAATGTGTTTTTATTCTTATTAAGAGTATTGTTAGCTTAGCAATATGTTGGCAAAGTATAAATGATTTAAACACAGTGATATCGCTGCCTACACAGAGCATTCTCAAAAGCTCACTTCCTAGGGAATAAATGTATTGATCAATACAAGACCCTTGACCATGTTGAAACTGAACTGAGGTCATATGTCCCTTTTCTTCTGAGAAGCTGATAGGTGTGCAACTTGTTGAAGACTTTTACTCCTCCTTGTGACTTTGGAGTGTCTGAGTTTTAATGTGCTTGACAGATGGGCTATGGGGACTAGCTCTCACTGCCTTCCTCATTCTCACTCCAGGTCCCTGGAGACTTCGGCTTGTGTTAGAAATCGCTCACTTTTCAACCTGTGAATGCCACTTGCTCTGTAGCTTTCCCAGTCACCTTGTCCCCAAAAGACAAAGAGTGTGGGCTGTGTTGAAACCTGGCACACCTGGATGTACATATTGCCTTATGCTGTGTGAACTCATTTTTTAAAATAAAATTATAATTTTCTAAAAACAGAAATTATAGGTAGGCACAATTAATTTTTTGTCTGCAATAATCATTTTATACATTTAAACAAACGGCTTCAGATTAAAAGATGTTTAAGATAATGAGAAACATTTCAGTCAATTGTTTCCAAACTTTTGACTAGTAGTGTATGTGCCTTTGTTGGCTAGCGCTTACAAGCGTATTAACAATACGTCTAACTGAATCAACCAGTTACTAGGTAATTGCCCAATAGCACAGGTGTCACAGTTTATAGTTAACCTTTGTGGTTCGATCCTGTGACCTTTTGATTACCAGCCCAGATCGTTACTGCTAGTCTACACATCCATGCATACGTTTGCCTGCTTTTAGATTTACTTTCTCACAGTCTTACTTTCTTAATCTTAATTTACTCTTTCTTACAGAAGCTTTTGCTCATTTTATAAAATAATGTTCTTTTATGCTTTTCATAAACTCAGTCAAAATCTATTGGGTTGGAGCCACGGCCTAATGTGTAGCGTACATCCATCCACACATGGAACACACTGGTTCACAGCTAGCTGATAGCCTTCGGGCAGTTTGCAACAACACAATCATCCACTTATTTACAGTCACAGCTGAAATATATAAGTGAGCACTGCCTAGCAGCAAAGGTGTTGGAGACCTGGTTTGGTGTGACTGGCTCTTTGGCCTGCTGGAGTTCTGCCTAATGGTCTAAGTGCTCGCATCAGGATCTGTCAGTGTTATTGATAATCAGATGGCAAGCCACCAATGCAGCCATCAACCAGCAACCAAGAATTCAAACCCCTGCCAGCCTACCATCAGTCATACCTCAGCCTCTCTGTTAGGCCATTATTGGCTTGAATAGCTCGCTGTCAGGTTACTGAGGTTCTAATAATTATGAACATTCTGTAAGTCAAATTGGATCTGTGGAGACACAGTCAATTTCACTAATAAAATTGTTTGGACAGATTCATCAACTTCCAACAGGCCCAGTCAGCTCTACTGTGAACAAGGAGGTGATGTAGACGTTGAAATGGCCTAATGCTATTTTTCTGTTGTATCCAGCTTTTAAAATGTGTTTTGTAGGTTTCTATGTAGAGACTATGTTTAAAAACTTCTGGGTCCTGACTTATGGTCGCCTTGAGTTACCCATAATTTCGGTTTGTCTTATTCACACGTCTTTAAAGAACAAAGTGTGAAAATAATGCCTTGGGTAATATTCTTTATTGGTAACATCAGGGTTGTTCCACGGTTGCTGTAAAATCATTTTGGCTTTGGAAAATTGCTTCCAAGAACATGTTGTGGATGAGGCTTTGGAGATGAATGGATCATGTGTTGTATTGATTTTGTTTTTTCCTATTGGTTCCCTAGACCCAGCTAAACAATAGGAGATGTAAGCACAGGTCCGTGTCAAAGGACATAGGAACCAGGATCTTATTAACCATGTCTTTTCTTTCCTGCCCCGCTAACCTTTCTGAACTGGTCTAATGAACCCACCAGTTTATTAGTGTCTCCCCAGCTAACAGGGAACGTCTAAAATTTCTCAGAGAGTATATATCAAAAACGTTGTTATTAAGTAGTTAGTGGAACATTTTAAAAACGTCACAGAATAAAAATGTTTGAATAACGTTCTCATAATCAAGCAATACTATTAATACAGCGTATAAAAAAAATGGTTTTTTTAAATGTTCCTAGAACTTTCAAAGTAACATTGTTAATATTTGCGTTACTTAATGGAAACATTCTTGCAACCTAAATTTGTTTACTGGGTCTCGCATCTTTTCTGTTGTTGTTTTTAACCTCCGAACGTTTTTTTGTGGAACTACTTTTTTGTTGTTAGGATTTAAATAAGGTCGTGCCTGCTGGTGGTCACATTTGAAAATCCATTATTGTGTAAGCTGCTGCCCTCCTGGATTCAAAGATCAATACTGCTTTGTCGGCAGATTCGAGCCCCCGCTGTGCTCGGGTGAAGATGAATTAGATTTTTCTATAAAAACGTGGAGCTTCGCTCTGTTATAGAGCTTATCGTCTGCGTGTGGGATGTGGTGCTCTTCACCTGTGGTATTTCATCCACTGTTATTGCCACTGTCCTGGGAAAGTATGGCAGATGCATTCTCTTTCTGTCTGTCCCTATATGTTTTCTATAGGGGACAGTTCTAAATTTAAACGGTTATGGTCTATATTAAGGTTTACGATTTATAGATTTGGCTCCATTTTTCACAACCCACCTGCTGCCAAGATCTTTTCATCATTGTACCAAGAATGCTTGCACATCGATTTTATAATTTTTAAGACGAATACTTATTTTTATTATTTTCCTCTATCTATGCATTTAAAAATGTACACTGAGACTATAGGTCAAGCATTTAGATATACCCTGTCTTTAATTTTTTACATTTTAGAGTTATTGGTAAGCTATGAAATAAGTATGGGGATTATGTAGTGACAAAAACTGTATAAATAAATAAAATGTTATTTAAACGTTTATGTAAATAAATAAGCAAGTAAATAAATTTTCAATGATCAACTTTCCCTGATTCCCAATGATAAGTTTATAATTACGATTTATAATTTTAAATTGGGTCAGATTTCCCAGGAAATGTCAGTTTGGCAAATGTAAAGAAAAATAAGTAACATAACCTGCAATCTTATGTTTTAAATGAAGATGGCGGTAGAGAGGCAAAAGATATAGATTGCAGCTTAAAAAACAAAATGTTAGCTGTGCTCTTGTTGGCTGATTCTCCTTCATTGTCTGGTCTAGTATGTACAGTAGCATGAAGCTTTTGACACACGTTTGACTGGCAGTGTAGGACTTCAGATCTTCAGGTCTGTATCTGTGTGTTTCAGGTGGTGCTGAAGATCATCAGCAAGAGGTGGTGCAGGGGGTTCTGCTGGGGCTGGTGGTAGAAGATATCACCTGGAGATCACCAACTGCTTCCCCTTCCCTCAACACACTGAGGATGATGCTGACTTTGATGAAGGTACTGAAGATGTCTTCAGTGCAGTAATCATTCAGTAATATTCATTAATACTAATTAGACAATATGTTTTCTAAATGATGTGTGAGCTACAATTATTAACATAGATTTGAGTGTGTGTTTTTAGGATCTCTGTATTTTTTATCAGGTGATTATTTGGTGTTTTTAAAATCATAAAATTGTAATGTGTGAAAGGAATGAAATGTTGTTAAAGGTCTCTTATTACCCATCATGCATTGAGTGAACAGAGACAGAGAGTGTTGGAGGAAAAGGATATAGACTTCCTGTAATCTGATTACTTAAATTTGTCTGTAATAGACTGTTTCTCACACACACACAGTTTGATCCCTGTTTGTTTCGTACGGCCGCGGCAAACCAGGGTTAAATGTCTCACCCATAGGCACAGTGGTGACAGAGGACCACAGAAACTCGTAGCAATTTCACCGTTAATGGTGCACCCCTTCCAGGGTTTGAATGAAGACCTCTGCTACCCACCCTGATCTTTAACCACTAGTCTTTATTGCCCATCCCAAGGCAGTATTATCTGCCGGCAGAGTGTTTGAGAAACTTGCAGATCTGTTTGGGGCCCAGCATATAAACATTTATATATAACCAATGAGCACAATATGTGGTAGCAACACAGCTTTAGCCCGATTCGGTAAGCAAGGCCGCGTTAGCTGCCCCAAACACTCTCACACTGGCCGTGGGGCCATTTACCAATACTTAATGCTGAGCCCTGTTGTAGTTTGTCAGATATTAAACTCCACTACAAGTGGAGGCTTTTGTGTTTTATCACACCTTACTCAATCTGTCTCGCCAACCTCCGTTTACTGCCTGCCCGCACGCCCGTGATCACGAAAAACGTTACCGCCAATAACGACGCTAGTAAACGATGAAGTAAATTGCGGTGTAATTCAACAGAAACCTGTATCGGAGTGAAGGTTTGGGGCTCAGCTTTTATAGGCTCTCCAGAGAGCGCTAGCGAGAACGGCTCATCAAGCTCGCTCTGAAGAGAAGCGAGAGCGAGAACGTCCCGGTTTCAGCGCAGAAAGAGACTCCGCGTGTTGTTTATTTGGATTTTACGACCTGCGAGATCGCAGGTGTAGCAGACGAGACGGCCGTGCGTCATGAGAGGCAGAACGAGGCAGGGACGCATTATCAAAAGTGTAATGGGCTGTTGAGGTGTCAGAAATGAAGGGAGACAGGGAATGAATATTGACTGAAGTGTATTGTAGTGTTTTGTGAGCTGTTGAGTGCGGTGCAGACTTCAGAATTCTGTTTCAATAAAACTGTGTTTGAATTGTCAGCCAGTTTTTTTTACGCCGGCCTGGTTGGCCAAGTGGTTTTGATATTTGCTTTTCTTAACTTGAGAAAAAAAAGTGGCTATTTGTAGCTGCAAATTTATAAATGAGGTGTCAAATACATGTTTATGACACATACATGTTTATAAATTAACATTATAATTTCTGTATAAAACACAATTTGCTGCTAAATAATCCTGTCTTAAAAGTTAACTTTTATAAGTGTTTGTACTAGTTTTTGCTTCACAGTATTTGCTTTTTAGGGAAATTAACTTACAAATAGTTTACATACAGTCATTTCTGTAGTATGTAGCTGTCTATTAAGCTGCCATTGGAAAAAGTATTTTAAAAAAGTGACACTTTGTGTAAACTTTATCTAAGTTTGTACTTATTTTAAACAAGAAGCATTTCCCACTAATGCCTTCATTTACAGCCCTAAGGGGCATCTCCATGTATACATTAACGCTCTCTTTTGCTTTACTATAGGGTTTGTACATATGACAATGCGTGTTTGAGTGTGCCAGTGACTGCCCCCCCATCCCATCATAGCTTATTTTTTTCTTTCTTTCACTGTCTTTAGCCTCCAGGCTTGTTGCCTGACAAATTATGGAGCCTAATGGATATTTAAACACCCCTCATATGCAAAGCAGGAAGCCTTGTACAGTGCGGGCAGCAGAAAGGTGTAAATTTACTCTTTAATGAGCAGTCGGGACTCTTTTGCTTGTTTTTCCTGCGAGGCAATTGCTTTATTTATCGCTGAGTTTTAAAAAGGTGAGTTAGAGGCGTCCGTCTCTCCTTCCTTCCTCAGTGCGAGCGATTTTTGTTTCCACAAGCATTTTCATTTTGGTCTGTTATGAAGACCTGCCGGTGACCTCAGATGACTTCTGTCACTCCACTTCCCTTCACTCTATTTTTACCTGGTGTTTGACCGCCGCAAACAGAGCAGAAGTCTTTCAGGTGGTGGGATTGAGTCTTATCTGATGGAGGAGTGCAGGTTCACTTCAGAGAGACTGAAACTGGAGGATGGAACTCCTAAAGAGAGTAATACAAACATTCACAGAGATAAGCTTCGGCTGCGACCTTCAGAGTTTGAAATTGAGAGTGAAAATAGTGCTGGGTTCGGTTCCCCGTATATTATTAATCTGTTTACATGGGTTTTTACTTGCATCATTTTTCTTAGATTTTGAATTGCATAACCAGCGTTTAAAAGATAACGTACGGTCAGCTGGTCTTTATTGTCAAAATAAACCTAACAGCAAGATGTTTTGTATCATTGTGATGGTGTTTGTTTTGCATGAACGACTTGTTGACTGTTCATTCACCCGCTTTTGTTATTTGACACAAAATGGGCCAATATCAAAAATCATTAAAAATACCTTAGACTTTCTGGTTCTTTCTGCTGTAAAAATCATCATTCGTTCAGGGTTCCTTGGGTTTATTTTGTGAAAATGAAACAAGACTAGGTGTTGTTTTTTTATTTATAATCTCATGAAAAAATCATTGTGCCACGAACTTTACACACAAGTCACAGAATGTTCCTGTATTTGTTTACATGTGCTTAGCAAGTAAAACTAATGTTATGGTAATGTGAGTGATATCATGTCAGGGTGTTGTTATTGTGTACATGCCATGAATTGATTTCATGAACATGTAGGTGGCATTCAGTTGTTTTGTGCTTGTTTTTGTTTGTTTCTATAGCTTCAGCCCCTACTAATGCAGGCAGAGTAACTTTTGTCCATAATGAACCGTTTGTTTACGGTACTGTTACTTTACTGGGTTTATTGCACCCTTTACCATTAGTCTCAGTTTTGGCCTTGTGGTCCTGTTTGGGCTAGTTCACATTGCATCCAATGGTTGTTGGGTTTTGTTGGATCGGCCCTGTCGGCAAGTGTTATCATTTGTTTTCACCAGCTGAACATTCAAACACCAGTTGTTGGGTTTTAAAATGTTTGAACAGTCTGTTTTGGTTTTCCAACAAACCCGTTTGTAACCTATTGCCATGACAATCGGGTAGGTGCTGTTGCTAGTCATGTAGTAGAAATGAA
>JAZGTK010008154.1:0-18583 GCA_036877625.1 Ambastaia sidthimunki
TTTTTTTGCAATATTATTGGATTTTTGTTGCTGTGTGTTTATTTAATAAAATCTGTCAGGTATATGGAATAACAGTTTTATAAAAGAAAAAAGCACGGCGCGGCGGAAATTACGCCATTTGTTGTCACGCATCCTGCGTGCTGTCGTCATCAGTGGCATGGATGGAGAAAAAAACCGATCGACTGACTACCGTTACCTTCGCAAGCGTCTCTGGATTATAACCTTTCCTCAAATCTGAAATGTTTTGGACTGGCCCTTGAATATTACACACACCAGTCACGCCGCAAATATTAATCTTCTTTAAATAATCGGCTTTCCCTTGTTCTCTGCTCATATTCTCCAGGAGCTAGCAAGTTTTGCTTCTGCGAGCAAAATGGCGGACAATGAAGACGATAATAATTCAGCGTCCACCTCTGCTGCAGCTCAAATGCAAATTGTGGACGCCAGCGTATCTCTGCCTGCACAAACTGCAGCGGAGGGCGACAACAATAATAATCATCACCATGCAGCGCGTAATAACACATGCACCGTGAGCTCGACAGCAGAAGAGGGCGTTGATCGAGGCCTTGTCGAGCTAATGCACAGCGAGTCCGAAATAGATGTCAAAGTTGTGGACGGTACTCAGGAGGTGATCGGGCAGATCGTGAGCGGTGAGGTTATAACCGATCCGAGTATCATAGCGTCCTACGTTCAGACCGCCGCAGAAGCTGCTGTGACGACTGAATGTACCACTGTGAGCGGTGAAGTTTTAAACGCTCTCGCACCGACGACCACCATCATTTACGTGCAGCCTGACGGCAGCTTCGTGGAGAGCTCGGGGTTGACAGCAGAGGAGCAGCAACAGCTGATCGAGCAATTGACGAAACAACAGTTAGTCCAGGTGGCGGGGAGCGAGACAGCTGGGAAAGTGTCCACATCTCCTATCGTGGACGTGCAGCAGGTTATAGTGACTAAAGCGCAAGTGATCGCCCAGGCCGAACCGCCTGCTGCTAACACGACGACCCCCAAGATACTGCAAAGAGCTGTCACGGCGCAGCCGACATCGTATATTACTTTGGAAGCGAATAATTTGCAGTTGGCGACGGCGGTGCAGCCGCAGCCGGTGAGTATCGCGCAGAACGCGTCGCAGCAGCTGCAGAGCGTCGCCAAGCAGGTCGCGCTGCAGCAGTCGCAGAACGACGCTCACGCCAGCGGTCAGAAGGTAAGACGATCGCGGCTTACAAAAGTTTAATCAGAACTCGATTATACTGTGATTGCTTGTATGGACTAGTGTTTTATTTTAAAAAGAAATTATGTACTGCTATTAATTGCTTGTTTTTTTGTGTTCAAAATAGCCATATAACTTTTTGTTGATTATATCAACGCCACCTATTTGCATAAAGTATTGCAATCAATCAGGTGTGTTTATACATGAACAGATTGTACCATTTAGCCATTTACTGCCACAGTTAATTTTGTTCTTCACCCTTTGATATTATCAGGCAGCTGAGCCGATCCAAATTCAAGTACAAGCTCCACTGAAGCCAGACAACAAGCAGCGGCAGACAACCCCAATAACAATTTTACAGCCACAGAATCTCTCAGCCAGTCAGCCCCTTGTGAAAGTTTCAACCGTCGGGACATTGAGCAGCCCGCAGATCATCCACATCACCCCTGTGCCTGGACAGCAGCAATATTTCTTACAAAACCCTAGTGATCCTCCTATTCAGCTTCTCCTTCAGAAACCAGCTGCTCCTGTGGTCAGCACCATTTCTGTCCCGATTAGCCAAAAGGTGCAGGTTCCTCCACCTGTTGTGGTCAAGAGCCCATCGGCCAAACCTGTTACAGTTCCAGCTCCACCCACAAAGATCCTAGCTCCATCTCCAAAAGTTTTGTCTTCTCCTGTCAAGATAACAACACCTACCAAAGTCATAACTATGGATTCAAAGACTTCAACTCCAGCCAGTGAAAAAGCAACACCGAAGACTAAGAATCGACAGAAGAAACCTCAGAAAATCCAGACCCGCTCTGGTCGGGTGTCCAGACCACCTAAGCACAAGGTAAAGGACTACAAGTTTATTAAGAATGAGGACTTGGCAGAAAGCCACCAGTCGGACTCGGATGATTACTCTGAGATAAGTGTGGAGGACGAGGATAGAGAAGAATGCAGGAGGAAGGTCTCAGATGTGACCCTCAACCTCCGTGACAAAGCCTTTAAATGTGAAACTTGTGAGAAAGCCTACATTGGCATTGCTGGTTTGGCCAGACACTTTAAGTTAAATCCCACACATGACAAGAACCCAAACTCCTCTCAAGCAGAAGACTCTAAAATTAGAGAGGAACAACCTTCAGGAACTGAAATCTCTGATATTAGTCAAGCAAACACACTCAGTATTCAAAAAGTACGTTTTCAACCCAGTGTTTTTCTAAACATTGTGTTACACTCAAACTATATAATTTTGCTTATCTTTTAAAAATTTTACCAGGCACCCTCGCCTGTCACACAGGTTCAAGAAACTGTGAGGGTAGAAGTCAGGAGACCCGGGCGGCCCAGGGGACCAGGGCGACCCGGTCGTCCTCGGAGACCTGGGCGGCCACCTAAAAGAGGACGACCAGGACGGCCGCCCAAATACCTTGGAGGAATGACCTTGGAGCAGCAAGCACAGAGACAGAGAAATCGTCTGAAAGAAGTAAGATCCAGTTTGCGCTACATAATTGTTAGTATTTACACGTTATTGATATGCATTCCAGGTACTGCACATTTTTGTATTTGTTGTTTTTACTATTTTTGCTAGATGTACTTTCATCAAGTACAGAATTACTCAGCTGTTATCCAATTTTAAACTATCTAAACTGTGTATAGGTCAGTGTATAGACCATTTCATACAATGTTAGTTTGAGTAAATATAATAGAACTTATGTTTTTTTACAGTGTTATTGAAGGTTAATGTGCATTAAATTCTCATGGCTGCAGTTTGAATAAAACATCTCATTATAAAAGCTTTAAGGTGGGAACTGATGAATCAGTTACATTAATACTGAATATCATTCATCTCTCCAGTTTATTAAACAGTATGATGATGAAGATCTCATGGAGATTGTTCTTCCACGTCTAGCCAGAGTCATGACTGTATGGGAGTTTGTGCTAATGAAGGTATGCTGTGGACGTTCTAAGCATAGAAAAGCCTTAGAACCTTAAAGCCATATTTGCTGTAACATTTTGACAGTTATAAACTAGTTAACCATAATTTGTTGAGTTACAGTTGTTTAATTGCCATTATATATGATCTCTCACTTGCCTGTCAGACCTTGACCGTAAGCAATTTTGAGGATATCTAATGCAAGCTTACAGTGTTTCTACCCCTAAATAAAGGTGGAGAAGGGCTACCCATCAAAGCAGCAGTTTCCCAGTGTGTATCGAGAGTTTGAGGAACTACACAGCCAAGTGAAAAAGATGGCTTTGGAATATCTGCATACTTCACCAGCCACCCGGCCAGCTATAGAGGTCAATAACATTGGGGTAAGAAATTAAACCATAACAGCCTCAGTAGGACCCTGTTATTAAATGATAAGAGCTCTGTCCCATACCAATGTCTTGTCATTTTAGGTTTTACAATCTCTGGGTATAACCGATCCTAATGCGTTAAAACTCCTGAATTCCTCTGAGGGACAACAGAGTCAAAAGACAAATCAGCCAGAGATCAGAACAAATCAGGCTACCAAGAGCCTACGCAATATCGAAGTAAGCCACGTACAGTTCTGTGTGAAAATTGTTCCTATGAAGCAACCCTCTACAATGCCATTCACATATGCGCCCAAATTTCATGCTAGGCTAGATTTCACACCAGTGGCTAGTAAATTGTCTGATTTCACTTGCCTGTGATAGATGCAAAGTATAAGTTTAACCCAGACAGAAGATAGTGAATTCTGAAAAAACACTGCTTCAGAAGCTGCCCGTGTTTTAAAGCAAACTGTTATGAGAAGAGCCCCCATACCCCACCCCTACTTAGGCCAATTTGTTTTTTCATATTCTTTTTTTAGTTTAGTTTTTTATTTGCATTGTTCATATAAAAGCCAGGCAGGTAAAATAAAAAAAAAACTTACTAGCCAATGGTGACTCAAACTTTATTGTGTCCATAGAGGGTTGTGAAGGCCTCTCTTGAGGAGGTTTTAAATTGCTTGGTGAAATTTAAAAAATTGACTGTTTATCAGAACACCATTTTCTGTGTAATCATATTTTCTGTTTTTGATGGAACCCACAGAATGCCAAAATGTTGCCTCCTGCGAAAAGGTTCAAAATAGAAAACTGCAATGAGGAAACAAACGGCTGTCAGGTTAATCAGAATGGCATCCAGAAGAATGAAACGGCTAATGTCTCTGCTGTGCTCCGAAAGCCTCAGGTGGTGTTGACCAGACTGGAGAACTTAACTTCTGTAGATCTAACTGCTAATGATGATACCAAGAGCATTGAAAATGCTGCTCCACCAATGATGGATGAAGAGCCAATGAACACTGAGGTTCCGCCTTCTGACACAACGAAAACCGTAGAAGACCCTGATCCGGAGATCTCCAAGGTTCTGAACAGCAGTGTGGCTGTCGACATCGCAGATCAGATGAAGCAACTGGAACAAGCTTTGAGCGCAGATGCAGATTGTAAGGATTCTCAAGAAACAACTCAGCAAGAAGTTCAAGATGTCCGGGCCGATGCTCTTGAAGAACCCACAGCCAGTGAAGAGGCCCAGCAGGTAGTTCAGCAAGAATCTCCAGTTATTATCCAGACAGCAGAGGGGCTTGTTATGCAAAGTGCAGAAGAGTTAGCAGCTAAAGGCATCGTCATTGTCAACGGGCCAGATGGTACCATGATGCATATTGAGGCACCTGAAGGGGTTCCTTTAGAGACAGTTCATGCCCTGCTTGGTATCGAAACAGAAAGAAAGACTTGATGTATTCACACGAACACTTCTTCTTGTCCATTATTTACACCGAACATTCGTTCTTTGTGTAATGATGTTTTTTCAATGAACTTTTTATTACATTCTTTGTAAATTTGTAAAAAAAAAAAACAGTATTGTGTATGTGTTTTTGTTTATACATAAACGTCAATGTTTGTTTTGACTTTTAGACGATATGCACTTATGTTGGCATATCTTAACTATCATTTGTTTTTGGAGTCGTTAACCATGTAGCTGTCGCTTGCTGTTACATAACAGTAACATGTTTTAAGGGCATAAGTGGCTGGTGAGAAATGCTTACATATGTGACACTAAATTGAGGGTTTTCTGATGTTATCATTTGTTAAAGCTGTATTATTTAACTGCTTATTCATTAATCATATGCACAAATGCTACACTGGTGCTTGGAGGAAAAACAGCTGCCAAAATTCAGTAATGAAAACACATAAAAGTGTCTGAAAACAGCCGTGGTAAATTTTGTGATACTATGCCAACATATTTGGCCATTCTGTGAAATCTGTAAATGACAGTTCCGTTATGTTTGAAACCCAGGCTGTAATACAATACAGTTTAAATTGATACACCATTATATACTTTATTCAAACACTTGGGTTTTTGGACTATTCTAATAATGACTAATTCCCTGGAGGTCTGGCACAAAAAAGGTATTTTGAGATGTTTTATACATCACCATGTAACATGGGTATGTTGCCATTTTATAACATGCCACCCAAAACAGTGACGGATAGCTCTAGATTTGTAAATCAGATGGAGACCTGAGGTGCGTAATATTGGACTGCAGCCTCAGCTATGTTCTGTTGTTTGTTACTTAGTAGTTTGTCTAGTGCAAATCATTTGAAAAGTTGTTGCACTATTTTATTACTTTTTTATATAATATCTGGTTTCTTGTGTTTTTTGAAAACATCTCAGCATTTTTAATACAAAGGGACATGTTCAAATGACATTAAAATTTTTGTGAGTGAGCTTTTGGAATTAAGACTTTGTATCAAAGAATATATAGTATCAATGTTCACAATATTTACAGTAAAGAGTAAAATAATTTTTTTAAAATGGAAACAAAGGGAAACATAAATTATACAAAAGCTAACAGTAACTCATCACATGCTTCTAATGTGTTTACATAGTCCTCATGCATGCTGAATTACAAAGATCTGTGACCAGTTTCCAACAGCAAACTCTCCAGCAGCAGTTTTCCACTGTCATCAATGTAGGGTTGATATAGCCATGACGACAGATACACCATGGAGAGATCAGCATTAGAAGTGTGAGCTAATTCCTGTAGGATAGTCTGCTTTAGGGCAAACTCCTGCTTGTATGACTCGTAAAGCTTGGAAGATACTTCAGCTGCCAAGGAAAGAAGAAACAAGTCAAAATAAAGGAAATTTAATTATCGTCTATTACTGTCTATAGCTGTTGAATTCTAGGGTCTGTGTGGTGAAATTACAAGTTGTTTGCTTATTTTTCTTAAGCCTCTAAAGGTGTTGCCACTTAAAGGGGTCACACATAATTGAAAACTGAAAAGCGGAAGAATAAGATCAATTGAATAGCTTGGTATATGATTAGAGCTAATCCTTAAAGGAACAGTGCTCTCAAAAATTAAAATTTTTGTCATTGTTTACTATGACTATTAAATAATATACTTGACATCTATAACTACTACAAAAGAAGAAATTCTGATTGTTTCAGTTTTGTCATAGCATTTGACAACTGGGTAATAAGAAGGTGAATAAATAATAAAGTTTTTGTTTTATGAACTATTCCTACATTACTAACAAAACAAGGATGATCGTTCCTCACCAAACCGTTGTATGGACCAAGTGTGGAAGAGTGGTGCTGGTCTCCCTTTTTCTCCATACTGAAATGCCTCCAATTCACAAATCCCACGCTCAACATGGACTATCTTCTCCATTTTAGACAGTATATTTTCCTTTGGAGAGACAATTGACTTTTTAAAAGCATTACAAATATAAAACGCATTACTATAGGATAATCGTTGTTTTATAAAAATAAATACCATTTTGTCCACAACATCCTTTAATTTGACACATTCTTCCTCCAGCTCTTTGTTGCTCTGTTTCAGGCTGTTCTCAGAACGGGTTCCATCAGCTGAGCTGTCTCCTTCCATCACAATCTCAGACTCACTAACCGATCTGGGATCAGAGATTAGGATTTTTTTACTTGTTATTTTAGCAGAGTAACTTTTTGCAATGGGGATTACATAATAAAGAGAATTTTGACAATATTTAACTTACTTTTTGCTTAATCCTAAATTTACTATTTGAGTTGCAATGGAGGATCCCTCGTCGTTCAAGCGTTCCCATTTCAGGATGAGATTGTGCCAGTCAGCAGCGTTATCCTTTAACTTTCTGGCACTACCTGTCAGATTGCCCTTTCTTCCTGGAGTCGTAGCCTCAGACATTGTAACTCATGGGTAACAGAGTTAAATTAAGCTCTTTGTCTTAGTCTTTCTTCTAATGTCGACTGACATTTACGAGTTTCTTTGGAAATTCACCGGTCTGCTGAAATGTTTTGCGCCGGATATATGTCTGTCACCTATGTTATTACTTCTACAAAACAAGCCAATTTCAGTGTATATCAATCTGAAAACACCAAACACATGTTCGTTCCACTTGCTCTACTTCTACCGTTGTGCTATTTGGTGTTTTCACGCTATGCATGTCGCTCTAGCGCCACCTATTAAACCATCCGGCTCTGCAGATGAATATTGTTGAACTAATCCTAACAGTGACCATATCAATCACAAAAGCTGCACCGAGTAATATCAGTAAACATCTACCTAATGTTATTTTGTATAAACTGTTGTATTATGTACAGAATAACGCTTTTAAATGGTACAGTACCTCCCAATCATTAATATTTAATTAAATTTAATCGATCACTGTATTTTTCCATGTAGGACATGTTTTTGGAACAAGAGTCATGTTGGTCCTGCAACAACATTCGATTAACCAGATTTAAAGACTAAGTTTAGGGTTAATGTTATGGTTAGGCTTGGTAAGAATCTCGTTCATTCTTTTCATCATTCTTACGACCCAATCCTTTCTCTGATTTGAGGAGTAAGTTAGATGCAAGTCTTTAAGATGTAAATTTTGGTTTAGCTCTTATTAAATTTATAGGAAAACATCCATGATAGGTCAAATCTAAAGCATGTATGTAAGGACTACTGGAACTAAAACATGCTCCTCACATTTCTTGGATCTGTCTTTACAACACCCAAAATATACTGTAAATTTATGGTTTTGAAAACCATTTAAAGTAGAACGAATAAAACACAAGATCATTTTCCAGTAAATATAGTAGGATTTTGATCTTTTTATTGTAAACATTTAGATCATTCACATTATTATAAACATGTTGCATCGGGTTGATGAGTTAACAAGTGTATACGACACTATGTGCCAGGTAAAGATTCTCAAATGTGTGACTGGTCAGTCAATTTTTGTAGCATTCTGATCGCTGGCATGTGTTTGCGGTTGATTATTCTTGCAGCTGGTGGTTCCCCTGTCCTCATCAATCTGTGAAACTGTGTACAGATTGTACAGCCGTTTTGCTAAATCATCAGCCTCCTCCACCCCTTCACAACTTCTCTGCCAGCTCTGGGGTATGGACTCGATGCCATAATGTGCCCCTGCAATTGCCCCTGCCATGCAAGCGATGGTGTCTGTGTCCCCACCCAGAGCCAAGCTGTAGGCTATTGTCCTTTCCAGGCCTCCAAATCGCTCTGGTAGACCATCCCTTGGCTCCAAACAATGCAAGACACAGAAGATAGCGGTGGGCACAGACTGCAGGGCAGCAATGCCATTTCCTAATCAAAAAAGCAAATAAAATCAAGTAAAACACAGGCCTCTATTGATGCCATTATGGAGGAGACACAAACATATCAATACTAACCCAGTTCAGATATGACCTCCTCAATGCTCACACTGTTTTTCCCCATAAGTTCTTTTACTCTCTGCAAACGTGTGCAATACGGCAACTCTGATAAATGTAGTCTGTGGAATAAAACGGCACATTGTGTATCAGCATCAAAGTTAGTGTGTCCCAGACTCTTTGTGTATTCCACATGCATTGTTCAGAATCCACTGTCTGCTTTTAGATTGACTTACGCTTTAGCATCAAGCTGAGCTGGCTCTTCTTTTTCCACTTGTTCCATTTCTGAGATCAGTCTGTCTATGAAATCACTTGGCAGAGACAAAGCGCCCTGGAGGGAGAGATGTACGGCAAGGGCCTGCAGGATCGCCCCGTTGTAGCCCAAAGAGCAGGAGTGTGTTAGCATTGCGCCAAGCCGTGAAAACTGTCAAAATCAAATAGGACACACTGTTAGCCTGAGACTTTCCAAATTAGACTCCCAAATAACGCTACACAAAAAACATTAAAAAAAAAATGTTATTATTTTATAGACAATGTCTCACCTCTCGCACATCTGCTGGATGTCTGAAGGCCAGGGCGAAAGGCGCTGTTCTCATTGCACCTCCATTCCCGAAAGAACCACGGCCAGCAAACTGAGCGCGCGCTGGCTGGAAGACATCCCTCAGATGGGGCGACGCAAGTTTCCGCAACACCTGCACGACACCCTGGCCGTAACCTCGTCCTGGAGCAAGATTGTATTCCATTGCGAATCTGAAATTAGTTTAGATAAAACACCAGAAAGGCCTGAATTCTTACATGCAACAAGATCACTTTAACCCGTATGATTATTCAACAGTAACTAACCTTCCAGCCATATCTCGTTCATCAAACTCTGTTCTGGTAAGAAGTGAATTTGCAACACATCGCATCATGGCTGTGTCATCACTGTACTGAAGAATTCCTGGGGGAATAATTATAGTAAATATTTGCATTGTAAATTTACAATGCATATTAACAGTAACACCAAGGCGCAAACTTTAAGACATGTTAAGTGGTCGTTTAAAGACTATTCATTGCTTGAATTGAAGTATAACGGATATGGCCCTATGATCATATAATGCCACATTTGATCTCACTCTGCGATTACGCATTTGTTTCACATGTAATCTAACCGGTGAATGCTCACCATCGCCTCGTGTTTCATCCTCCAATGCACTGAGATGCTGAAGAACTCGATCCAAAGGTACATCCACAGCACCTTCAAACTCACCGCCTATACAGTCTCCCAAAACCGCACCGACCAAAGCGCCGCGGAAGCGGGACAGCGTCGCTGGCCCTGCTATACGCGTCGCAGCTGACATTTCTTTTTCTGAATCGCTCAGTAGTCAAAAACTGCACGTCAAAAAACAAACAAGACTAAACTAGAAATAACTGACCACAGTTTAAGCAAATGATGTAAATTCTCTGTGCGGTTTGTGTTTTTTTGCTTCGCTAGAGGAGTGTTGTCATTGTGTGACCTGCTTCTTACCATACCGCGTCCAATATAAACGCATCATGATTTTTTACTGTTTTATCAATCAACATGCCAGCATTATTTTGGCTTTTATTTCGATTGTTTTATTTAAAATTCTTTAAGAAATTGCTTATTTAGATTTAACCTTGCAATAACTATTGATACGATAGCAGATCTTTTTCTCTGAGCATTATGTAACTGTAGACTTACTGCGCTGACATTTACAAACTACTGACGTGCGGCGAGTAGATCACGTGATCCGTGTTACGACGCATAATGATTCGACATCTTTCTAAAAAATTGAAATCTTTAAATAACTAGCAGAAGACAAATAAAGACCAGACTTTCATAAATATTAAGTTATTGTTGTACTTTTAATACTAAAGTTATGTAGGCTATGGTACTCATGAATGTAGGACAATTCTTCTTGAGGGTGGAATCTGCGAATAAGAAAATACAGTGCATATTACTTTATCCTATAATCCGCGTTTAAGACTATCCATATGAATACCATATCTGTGCCATTTTCATCCCGTCTATAAACTAATGCGCTGATATACACGCCAGTCCAGCAGGTGGGTAATGAACTCAAGAGTGGGTTTGCCAATAAACACCAAAGAAGAAGAAAAAGTTCTCCGCGGATAGGCAGCTTATTGAGGATATTCAAACAGGCGGGTAGATTGAAAATTCACAACAAAACCTTTTGAGAGAGGAATAATAATAAAAATTAAACGATAATAATAATAAAAGGTATTTTTGTACGTATTAAAATCATGCAGCACTATAATCAAGGTAGCATTTGTTTTAATATAGCAGGACTTAGAGCAACAGGCTAAGAGCAACACGCTAGCTTTACAACGATAATAATGGTTATTAATTAACAGTTGCTCACAGTTATATATGTTTCAGTTCCAAAGGGCATTGAATAGACATAATTATGTACAATAACTTACAGTGCTATTTCATTGGCATTGTAGCATTATTGTGTATGCTTCATTGTGTTATTGCAATCAGGTTTAAAACAAGTCCGTTATGAATCCCTGGGACCCCAATATTTACACAGTAACACCTGCTGCTAAGATTTTAGCCAGATGTGTAGCCTCAGGCACCATGACACAGGTAAATAAATCTAAGAAAGACCTCCTTTATTTTAGTGACACTAATTATAAATGTCTGTGGGAGATAATTGTGTGGATTTTGTTTTTTATAGGAGGAACTTGATGCTGTTCCACAAGAATCTGAAGTCTTTTCTTCATCTTTACTTGAAGCTGAGCAGCTGAACAGTGTTAAACATGATCTCAATCAGGTTAAAAACAAAATGAAGGCGTCATACAAACACAACGCTGTATGATTTTAACAACTGCCAGGATTTTTGATTTTCTTTTGTGTGTTTTGTTTAAGACTAATTTGGATTTAGAGCTGCTGAAATTGGAAAGAGAAGGAGCAGATGTAACTCACAGCCATTATCTCAGTAAGTGTTGTGTGACGTTTTATTGTATTTTTACATGTACTGGAAGACATTTAATGTGACTAATAAGTATGTTTCGTTGTGAGGTCAAAGGTTTGCCTCCTTGCAACAGTTCACATCTCTCCTTCAGGAAGTGTTACGAGAACAGACAGTTCTGCGAGAGAGGCTCACAAAACCACTGTGTCAACAGAACCTGCCCATTCAGGCTGATCTTCACAGGTCATTATTAAACCTGCCATGCTGGGTTTAAAATTGTGCTCTGACAATCAATGTTCCAACAATTAGCTTTTCCTCCATTCTCAATAGGAACCTATTTTTTATTTCAAATATAATTGTGTTTACAGATATGTGGTAGAGCTCATGGGGATGGTGGTGGAGTTCATTCAGAACTTGGATGTGAAAATTAAGATGGTCAGAGCAATTCAAAGCACAGAGGATTCTCTGAGTAATTTGGTAAGGGCATTACTAATATATTTAGCCACACTGTGTGCCTATATATTTTGCCACACTGTGTGCCTATATATTAAGCCACACTGTGTGCCTATATATTGAGCCACACTGTGTGCCTATATATTTAGCCACACTGTGTGCCTATATATTGAGCCACACTGTGTGCCTATATATTGAGCCACACTGTGTGCCTATATATTGAGCCACACTGTGTGCCTATATATTGAGCCACACTGTGTGCCTCTATATTAAGCCACACTGTGTGCCTATATATTTAGCCACACTGTGTGCCTATATATTAAGCCACAATGTGTGCCTATATATTAAGCCACACTGTGTGCCTATATATTTAGCCACACTGTGTGCCTATATATTTAGCCACACTGTGTGCCTATATATTTAACCACACTGTGTGCAAACACTTTCACAGCAAATTTAAATATATATCAAGAACACGGCTAACATGAAAAAGCTTTTTATTCTGCAATTTCAGCCAGAGCTGGAGAAACAACAGTGTCTATATAGTGTCATTCAGGGGAGTTGAAATTATTTAAGAGTTAATTCAGAATCGATAAAGAACTGTATTACAGAACTGATTTTTTTCAAATGTTTATTATGTTGCAAATGTACATGCTAACAATCCAACAATCTCCTCTTCATCAGAAAAATGCCATGATTCAACTGCTGGCTCAGGTCACTGAGGTGGAGAATCTGTACAGGCAGGTCCTTAGGCGACGGGGTCAGCCACAGGTCAACATTAAAGATGTGTCAAGTTGATGCAACATATTAATATAAATTCATTACATGGATCACATTTAATGGCACCTACAGTTTGCTCAGCCTACTAGTAAATGTGGGTCCATTTAAACACATGTAAAGTAAAAAACAAATATCTCTGATATCTGGATAACTATGTTTTATGTTGTTGTATGTGTTGTATATGTATGTTGTATGTATGCCATGTGATTACTTGTAAGAATCTGTCACATCCTACAGAGGCTGTTGATTAATTTATAGATTCTACGCAGTATAAATGTGTAAATATTCATAAACCGTCATTACATTTGTGTTTGTCTTGTGTATTTCAAATAAATAAAATGTTACACTTAAAGTCTTAAGAGTTTGTCTGCTGTTTGCCAGCACCATCCCTTTATTATCCTATCAGCTTAGGAGAGGTAGTAAATGCCCACTGCTGAATGCACAGTATCTCTGGACAGAACAGTTGTAAACAGTTCATCTCTGTAAGACTAATTAAAATAAATGACTGCAGTGGACATGAAAGTGGAGCAACTCAAAAAGATTTGGTTCAATGTTCCTTTAAACTTTTGTTATAGTAAGACAGAAGTAGCAAATTCAGCACAATAATTTCTGCTGCTGGTGCTTTTTCATCTCCCGTTAACGGCACTTTCAGTGAGATGGTGTTTGATATGCAACAGCGCCACCTACAGAACGAGAGGAAAAAAGCAACTTGCAGTTGCAAGGTCAACCCATCTATTACTTGTTTTAAAAAATGCGTGGTGCACAATTTATTGTCATTTTTAGGTCCTGATAGCTAAGCCTTTTGTGTTCCATGGAGGAAAGACTTATGAGAATAACAAAAGTATTTTATTATTTTTAGGTGAGCTATCCTTTTTACAGTAATAGTGCAACAGAAAAAAAAACAATTAGCTGCCTTTATTGTGCTTGCCATTAATCCTTTCCATTTTCATTTCCCATAATGGGCCATTCTGCAAGTAAATGAGCTGATCCAGGACCTGTGAACATGTTTTATTATCTATAAAATGAATGTGGTTACTTAATTGAACCATCAGGCATTGTGCCATTTCGTTTCAACAGTCTTGCA
Source organism: Ambastaia sidthimunki (assembly GCA_036877625.1). Classification (NCBI taxonomy): domain Eukaryota; kingdom Metazoa; phylum Chordata; class Actinopteri; order Cypriniformes; family Botiidae; genus Ambastaia; species Ambastaia sidthimunki. The sequence continues at coordinate 14,097 of JAZGTK010008154.1, forward strand.
TTTTTTCACAGATCTCCATTTTAAATACAGGACTTCAGGTTTTTGTGTTTTACACACAGCCACAGTCATGATTAAAACACTGCAGGATAGTGGGCAGTAGCTTGAGTGTCATTATATTAAGCTGACCAATGAAGATGAGCAGTTGGACCCTCCTCAAGCTTCACCATACAGAGATATTGTGTGTTAAGAATGAATTGAGTAAATGCAGAAGGCATAGAATATAATAAAGCAGAAAGTACAGCTTTTTGACTTTAGCTTAAATTGGTCTGTTGGATAGTCAAAAACATCATCTTTTTGGACAGATCTCTGCCCATGTCCAGTTTGCTCAGAGCCTGAGACGCAGTATGACGAACATCACAGCTACAGTCATACAAATTAGAGTTAACTGTAGGTGTATTAAAACTCTTTTTGGGTTAAAGGAATTTTTAATGTAATGTATTTCTTTGTTAATCTGTTTCATTATCTTCTTTAATCTGGTTCCTGGTGCTTAAAACCTGATGGATGGGAAAGCCAACTAAAATCAGGTTACCTGTATGAAGCAGCTCCTATTTCACTCACAACTTCTTCAGAGAAAGGCCCTGGCTTGCATTATTGAAACATTGTTTGTAAAGTCCTACAACTGTATAAAGAGAATTACTTTAGAGGTATGAGATTTATTTTCATAACATTGGTTTATTCAAACTGTCTCTTACATGTCTGTCAGATAAAGTCTAATTATATAAAGCATGTTGGCTTTAAAACACTACTGCAAAAAAAGCCGCATTACCTATTAATAGAAAGTTGAATACAATCTTTTTATATCATTTCACAAGACATGGACCCTTGAAACTCTTAAAGCTATGTTCTCACGTTACATTAATCAATGCACACGCTGACTAGTTCACAATAGCATAATTTATGTCAACGTTTCTACTGTTGAAAGAAGAATTAAAGTTGTTTTTCATAGAAAAACGAAAGCTACCTGCACAAAGGTAATATCACAACTCCTGCAGGATTCCAGGACGTTGGCATGGCAACAAAGATGCGCTATTTTGGCTGCAAAGCGGCTGGTTTCTATTTTCCTCGCCTCCAACGGTGTGCAGTGCAGTAAAGCGTTGCATTGTACAGATTTCCGCCCTTGCTATTGCATTAGCACAACTGCCGCTCCTTATAGCAGAAAGGTTTATTTTGCATGTATAGCCTTATATTAAACGTTAGAAAAAAAGGAGTTGTATGCCTACATTTAACAACAGTACTTTGCAAATTTAAAACAAACGAGACATAAGCATAACATAACATAAGCAATCAAATGTAACAATTAATGTGAAGAATTACTGCAAAAAAACGTTTAGGAGTTTTAGCATCGACACAATTTTTTTCTGCACTATTTTTAACAGAAGTCACTGCCATTTTAACTGCATTGCTCGCAAGCAGTAATCTGTACTTTCTCACATCCCTACTTACAGTACACCATAATGTTTAGGCCGTGAAATTCAGTTTAAAGGGGAATTGTTTAAGCCCATTTGATTGCCAGTTTAGCAAGTGTTTTTAAATATGATTGCTTAACTGTAACAGAGACACTGAAGGTTGATATAGAAAGGTAAAAATGACCACATACAGCACATAACAGATCCCTGTCTCAATGTGAGTGAATTGCCATGCAACTATTTGCTTTTAGGCATCATAAGACATCACAGACAATCCTCTGATGCCATAGCATTAATTAACTAACAAATTAAATTAATAAACTGACATTAACAAAAATAGAATTCAAACATTTGTAATATTTGCCTACCTTTGAAATTAGTCTCTCATTCTCAAAAATGTATTTAAAATCATAGAGAAATTTTCCCCTCACATTCATTGGACAAGAAAATATTCAATAGTTTTATCTGCATCTACAGGTCTGAAAAATTAGGTTTTGCTAAATAGGAAATTATACATTCATCAGTGCCGAACAATCACACAATCAAGAAAAGTTTTTACAATCAAAACAGCAAAGTATACCAAGTATACCCCATGACATTCATAAAGTGTAGACCAGGGCTACAGCTGCCACATGGGAAATTAGAAAACTTTTTGTATGCCCTTAGCTGAAATTCCAGTATATATCATATTTTTGCTAAAACAACTGAAAACAATAAAACTGCACTAGCATACATTAAGGCAGAGGGTCAACTACACAGTAAAGGCTGGAGGTTTTTGTGAAGTGCCAGATATTCAATTTTGTTGGCCAAACAGAACTTTTATGTTTTTGTATATTGCATTTTACATTTTTGCCTTTTCATGAATTGCTTGTGTTTCATAATTGATTTGCTTTTTAAATATTATTGTAAAGCACACAACAGGACACAAAGTGTGTCTTAAAGTCTCCCAGAAAGGGATTTTCAAAATAAGCCAACCCTGAGAAATATTAAATGGAGTAAAAACATGACAATTAGCTCCAGTTTCACCTATATTTAACTTAGAAAAACAAAATGGCTTTGAAAAAAAGTGAATGATTTCCTCTCAAATAATTGTGTCCTTTTATAAAGTCTGCAGTTAAAGCTTTTTACTTGCCCCAAGTTGAATGACATTGACGGCACAAACGTTCCCTACAAGGAATGTGTATTTTTGATTGTAACATGTTTGTTGTAAGATTTTTTTAAATATGTTTAATAAAAGCCAAGATATTTGCCATTCGACAGTTTTTGCCAACTGTTAATAAATTAAAAGCATAAAGGTTTGTGTCTACAAATGGGTCATTTGAATGTAAAGCTTTGACTTAATTCATTTTAAGTTTTACTTTTCGCATATATTAGCAGTTACAGCAAAACAATCTTCTGCGTAGTGCAAATATTTCTTGTGACAGTTAACTGGAACTGTAAAATCCAAATTAAAGTGAAGTCTCCACACAACAGGAGCCTCTGCGGACATAATACCTTCTCACGTCGGAGGAGTCCCCGCAACCCTCAGGCCGGTGTACTATGAGCACTGGGAAAAAACGAGCATCCTGGTAGTTGGGCGGGCTGTCATTAAGGGCCAGCTGACTGGTGTCAGACCTGCAGCATTGCTCGTCAGGGCAGCAGTGCTCTGTGTGGGTGCTGCTGCGGCTCCTCCACAGCCTCATGGTGCGTCTGGAGCCGTACATGCGACATAGTGAGAAGTGGGAGGTGTCCAGGGACAGGTGGGAGTGGAAGGTGTGGCGAGAGAAGATGGAGGAACAGCTGGAGCTCATTGTGAGCCGTCTTTGTCCGCTCTCGAGTTGGCGACAGTGCTCGCAGTTCTGCACCAGAGTTCCGTAGCTACGTGCTTGGTAGCGGTCTAATAGGACACGATTAGAGGAAATGCTGTTTCTGTGGTTCGACTCTGAGGCCCCCAGGTTCATCAGCATGGCTTCTGAGTAGCTCGGTATGAGCTGATGATTGGAACGAATGTGCCATTCTAACTCTGTGCTGTCTATCGTTTCTGCTCTTGGAAGACCATAGCAGGTATTCCTCAAAGACGTTACTGCTTCTGGAGATGGGCTGCTGGTGCCATACTCTAGCCCGAAGAGTTTCTCAACTTGGTAGTGCACAAAAGCCGTGCGGCACTCGATTAGCACTCGGAGCGGCCAGGAGAGCATTAGGAGAGCGGCCACCCAGAACGTGACGCGTGAGGTATACCACGGCAGTCGGTTGGGATCTACATAAGCTATGAGGTGCTCTTTAAAGTTGATGTTCTTCAGGAGCATGCCTTCACGGGCTTCCATGTAGTCATCCAGGCCCTCGATTTCTGAGAAGAATCTGGCCCTCTGGTTGAGATAAGCATTCTCAGGTCCTGCTCCTGCAAAACTAAAACACTTTGTAAAATGCAACCTTGTTGCCACATGACCCTCCAGCCCACGCAAGCTCCGCGAGACGTCTTTTATGCCACAGCGGCTATAATCGAATTCTCCCTCCGCCACGTGTGTGTTAACACGCTCGTGGTAAACTTGTGTGGTGGTGTAGGCGTCTCCGTTCCTGTAACGCGTTACTTGTCGAGTCCTGCGAACAAAGTGATAACTGATGGCTTTCCACCAGACACACGGTCGAGCTTGACGCATGCGCCGGACCTTTTCATACACGCTGTCCACGTTGGCCTTGCATTGGAGCTCGCTGCGTGCACGACAATGCCAACATTCCATGAGGTAAACACCATAGAGCATGAGCAGAAAAGCCAAGGGGATGTACACATAGCCGTCAGAGCAAGGGCTGGCGTTGTACATCATGGAACGACCTCCTCCACCTCTAAGAGAGTTAATTGAGGCAGTATAGGACCTACTGGAGGAGTCAAAGCTCAGCTTGGTGACTTCGGTGAGCTGACACCAGGCCACAGCACCTAGGCAGCTGTACATGAGCAAGGATAGGAGGAGGCAACGCCAGTGTGTCTCACGGCACATTGAGGCACCTAAAGACTGTTTTATTGGATGTTGCTACATGGAACAGTGAGAAAGAGATGGAGAAATTATGATTAGCAGAGTGTGGAGCACAAAGATCAGTCTTAAATGT
>JAZGTK010008155.1:3020-18583 GCA_036877625.1 Ambastaia sidthimunki
ATTCTTTTTATGCAATAAAATGTTTCATTCATCCATCCATCCATTCATCTTGTTTGATGACAATCACGTTTTGAAGTTATATGCCGGTATATTTAATACAGTGGTGTATGCCACTGTACCTTATATCCCTGACTTCCCAGATCATCATACTTGGTTGAACTTTCATCTGAAAAGGACACAAGCAATAAAGACACATGGAAAAACACACGATCTTAACTTTATTCCAGTATTCTAGAATAATATGGTGACGTACTGTATAAATAATAGTCGAAAGTCGAGTTGTAGTCGTAGTCGTAATCTGGTGATGATGTCACCAAATCATGCTCGTCTTTGTATTCAGGCTCGTCACCTGTTTGGAGAAAAACACGCCTTTCATTGGCTTTAAAGGTATTTTTGGGAAGCGCGCAACGCGCAACGCACCTGCGGTGGATTATGAATTGCGCTTTGACGCGTGCGCACACGAATGGACATCATGTAGGTCACTAACTTAGTTTGTGTTTCTGCTGCTAACTGGACAAAAATCACGCCCTAAATATAATAAACATCAAACACGGACGAGAAGCGACCGATTGTGAAAGAATGTGGTACTTCGTGACAAGTCATTTCCAGGAAAATCACGCTCCTGGTGAAGGATCATGGATATGAGGTATGTTCGTCTGATGCAGTTGTGGTGTGGACCTCAAACAAACATCACAGGGTGACTGATCCAACAAAACCCGACAACCTTGTGTGTTGGGGCAGCGTGAGTTTGAAGAACCAACAAGCATATAAAACAATGCACATCCTTTCCATCTAAACAGATCTTTGGAATGATGTTTTTCTTTGCCTTGTGGTGCAATTTTCACATTTTCACACGAGTATTTATTGGGATTTGCCAAGATGTTTTCAAGTGTTGCTGGTTTTATGGACTAAATGTTACAAAACAGCAAAATTGGAGAGAGTGAGTTATTTTTTCATAATTGTTTTTTTAGTCAAAGTGAAACAAAAGATCGAGCCAAAAATGACAGTTGGGATTATTGATAAATACAGTGATGTGATTTCCAGTAGTTGGAGGCGTTTGTTTTCTAAGAAGTCACAAGATAAAGTTTATTTTTAGTTTTAGCTTAATATGTAGTTACTCATTGGGCCATAAGATTCTCATGGACTTTAGTGTAACTACTCCCAAGCTGACCAGAACATTGTATCTTTTACTCCTACTTTGTTTAAATCAAGCTTAAATATTTCAGTCATTCTGGGAACAAATTTCATCACCATCATCTTATTTCTGAAGATGAATGAGGATGAACAACATGATTACAGATCATAACAGAATACGTTCTTGGAAGGTTGGCTAACATTCTCTCAAAGTTCTCTCTAAGTTATCAAAAATGTTCATGCAACAACGTTAGTAAAACATTTTTCAACATTTTTGTTATATCATCAAAACGTTGTTAGTGGAATGTTTTAAAAGATATTACAAAATTAAAAAGTTTAAATAATGTTTTTATAATCAAGCAATATCGTTTATACAACATCTAAAAACTGGATGTTTTGATGTTTGAAAAACATTTTTAATGTTTTTGTTACTTAATGGAAACATTAAGGAAATGTTCCTACAACCTACAGTTGTTATCTGTGTTGGCTTTCTTCCAGTATCTCCAGTGATTTGACACCCTCACAAGATAACTCTACCATAAACACACATAACAGTACCAGCATGATGTAATGTGACCAGCCTTTGTGTGTTCTGCCATTTGGCAAAGCTCACTTTATTATTTCATTGGACAAGCACAGACACAATCTGGGTTTCTTTTAGCCTTTGGTAGAATAAACTCACAGTGGGTAGCGGACAGTCAATAATATGTTTTTAAAAGCCCTACCCCACACTTTTGCTTTCCTTTGTTGTTAAGACACTATCCTGGGCTATAATATAGGTGTAAGATGAAGCTTGTGTAGATGTTTCTTCATGTTTTTTTGTCAGTAAATTTCCATTGCAAAACGTGACCCACGCTTCACCTTAGTTCTGATATTGGCTGCAGTTTTGCTCTGGATTTGATAAGGACAGTGTTAAAACATTCTCAGATTCTTGAGAGACCGTTTTTTAAAGAAACAATTACACAAACAATATTGCTGGAAATTCCCAGCAAATGTCATCTATGTGAGCAATGCCAGTCATGCCCCCCCCCAGATAAGGTCCAAATGCTGTTACCCCTCAGACAAGCATCAACTCAACTAACAATTTTAGGTTGTAAGAATGTTTTCCTAGCGTTTTCATTACAGGAACAAAAATGTTAAAAATGTTATTTTGATGGTTCTGGGAATGTTCAAAACGTCCAATTTTTAAGAGGTTGTATTAACTTTATTGCTTGGTTATAGTAACATTAATTCAAATGTCTTTAAGGCATTCAACCAACACTTAAGAATAGAATTTTTGATATAGACAATATATAACATTAAAAAATGCAAGATTGTTTTTGATAATTCTGAGAGAACGTTAGCCAACATTCCGAGAATGTTTCCTGTTAGCTGGGAACATGCGTAATATTTATACTTGAAACTCTAAACGCATTCGAGGCGGGATGCAGAGATGTAATACTGGGTTGCACTTTTTGTTTAAACAAAACGAACGAAAAAGGACAGACAGAATTTTGTCTTGTAGAAACTAAAACTGAGAACAGAGAACAGGAAATGAAATGTTTGTGTTTCTTGAGACCTCTGTGTTTTCTCTTATTTGATTGTCTCATCGGTTTTAGCTTTGTTACCCAAACATTCATAAATAATACATTAAAACAGTAAATAATACAAAACAGTGAAGCACTAAAACATGCCAAAATTTCTGTCTGTGGCAAAACTACAAAACAAAACACGAATTTAAGATGCTAGATGGTAACTTTTTCCAAAAGATCCTCTGTACTGTATACAGTAGCCGAGCTGTATATTTAATATTTTCTCTGCAGAGATGTGCAGACTGCATATCACAAACAGAAAGTGTTTTGAGATTATAACTTTACGATATCTCTGTAGCACATCAATGAATCAAACCATAACAAACATTATCATCAGCCACAGAGCATCTTCATTCTAAACAACATGAGTTTCAGGCTGTGGTGGGGTTAGGTGATGGATTTGTACTCACCACGGATTTGGGGCAGCAGCAAAGCCCCGATCACCCAGAGAGAGAGCAGTTGTGTGAACATGCTGAAGGAGAGAGAGGCTGTTGACTGTTGTGTCTCAGTGTCTGTATGTGAGCACGTTAAAGGGGAGGAAGGCTGGAGTTGGGTGGGCCACAACTGCTTACAGGAAAACCACCTGACAGCACAAGTATTGCTACAGATCATTCATTCTCACTTGCATCATATTTTAGACTAATAGAATTAACTTTATTTTACTTTCATTCTTTATTTAACTTTTTTATCTGCTTGTATTTTCTTGTTGTTGTTTTAGATCAGTCAGTACCTTTAAAGGTTGCTGAGATGAAATTCTATTAATTCTTTATAGCGGTTTTAAGACTTTTTATTAAAGTCGTTCACTTAGTGTTCATTATATGTAAAGAAACGTTTTCTTACTGTTCCAGGATTCTGAAACTGCAGTATGAAGTTTGCAGACTGACGAATTCAAACATGCTCGCAACATTTGTTAGCAGTGTTGCAACATGTTTTTCTTTACAGATAGACAATTGGTGTCATTTAAACATTAGATCCACTCGCAATGAAAACAAAGGATTCTGGGAAGGCGAGAAGGCTTTTAAAAGATGTCTTTTTAAGAAGTCAGGATGGATTGAGGCTGCAGTAACCCTTGAGGAAACATTTTTGTCTTTTTCTGGTTCTAAAACACTTTTTTGCTTGGATTAAAATGTTCAATATGTTGCATAAACTGGTGACATTTTTTGGCAGTGCATTAAGTGGAGGTCAGGAAGATCTGGAAGATTGTGCAATTCAAACTGATGAACACGTTCTGACAAATGCTGTGATGGAATTTGTAGCTATTTAGTGTTTGGGGAGAAAATAAAATTGCTGTAATACAATTTATAAAAACCGATCACTTTTTAATCCTTCTATTAATGTTTCTGTGGCATGGGTTAATGTCACTTTAAGTGCACAGTATGTATAGCAGGGCTAATGTTTCGAAAGTTAAAACAGATTTGATTTGCTGAGTCCGCTATTTTCCAAAAATGTTGCAGGATGCAACACTGCAATGTTGCAACCACTGCAGGATGTTGGTATTCAGAAACGATGTTGGTATTCAGAAACATTGTTCTGTGTGCATATTAAACTGCGTATAATCGTAATAACCTGGACCTGTTGCAAATATTACACACCGCATCATTTAACAGCCTCCACACTGGTTATAAATCCGTGTTGGCTGTTAGGTTTGAGTCTGTCCACAAGATGGCGTTACAGACTTATTTCATCCCTATAGGAAACCGCTTGACCCATTTGACAGCGTTCGGAACAGAATCTTGGGCTTAATTTGAAAGAAAATCTGAACTTTAGTGCAAAGAAGTTAACAAGGCCAGTGTCACAAAATTGCTTAGATTTAATTGGCAACCAAGAAATATTGCAGAATTACATTATAACATTTTTTTAATTTGTTACATTTTTAAAAACTTGATTTCCACTTTTCCAAGGAATAGGAATCAATGTTATAAGAGTATTTTTCAAAGGCACACAATGTAAAGATCCTTGAAAGGTCTATATATAGAATATAAAGGTCTATAAAGATGTATTTAACTGTAAGGATGTGTCCTCATACACTCGTTACACATTACACAGATGGGAGGATGAAAAATGCATGACACACAATGTGTCCCAGAGTCAACATAGTTCATTAATGACACTCCTGTCTGCTTGACTGACTCCGCCCCCTTTGGGTTGCCCCTCCTCTCAAAATCAGCTGTTTTTCCATCAGCAAATCAAAGTACTCCAGTGGGTTCATACCATATATGGCTAACTTGAATGCAGGCATAAGAGTATTTGTTTATTTACAATTATTTGATTGTTCTACTGTTTTGCTTTTAATTTTGCATTTATTGTTTTGTTGTCATTCATTGGACAATTTATTTTAACTGATGGCCTCAATTCAATGCCACTTTTCACAATAATTTTAAAGATTAATGATATAGAATTTGATTTATACTAATTATACCATATGATTTATTATAATTGATTTCTAACACAAAAATATTGATTGTGTGTGCTGATGTAGCCACCTACAAAATGTCACTATTACTGCATTTTTATATAAAAATGTGGCAAAAACATACTGTAAATACTGTATGCTACACCTAAACACTCTAGTGATGACAGGGAGAGCAAAAACAATACAAAACAAAATGGACAAAACAAAATAAAATCTCTGAGTAGGACACAGGACACATTTTGCTGGCACCTCCAACAGTCCTTCTGTGTCACAGTATAGGAACATATGGACAAACTCAACAGCTGTAGGGTTGAGGCCTGCTGGACTCTTGAGATTAATTACTGTCTACTACCACCAAAACATCCCTCCCAAATGGTTGCTATGGAAACCCTTCTTGTAAGGTTTTAATGCATCACCACAATATTGTCGTATAATTGAGTAGCTTTATGCAGTTGGTTGTATAATCATGTTCATTGTCTGTGAGATTTCTGTATGAGGAACTGCAGTTAGATTGTATCTTTTGCATGTGATTGTGAGTGATTATAACTGACAGTCAGCAGATTCAGTTTGGTCTGAAGCTTTGATGACAGGAACAATTCTATGTGGAAGTGAAACTTTTCACATTTGTCTAAAAGAAATTCTCTAAAATTCTCCTCAGCACGTTTACACGATAGTTCTGTGTATTATAAGGAACAATATATGATGATCCATCCAGCAAAAAAAACTTTATTTTTATTGAATATTGACGGAGCAACATATATTTGTGACAATTTAAAAACATGTAGCTTTTCATCTTAAATACTATCATTTCATTTAAAAAGTGACATGTATTTGTTATTTATTTGTTACTGAATGTTTTTGGTCTCTAAATATGTGGTAATTTTATGTAAATGAAAATGCTGCAGAAATATTAAGATCCTTGAAATTATCATTTTTAAAAATTCCCCTAAATTTAATATTATTATTTATAGTTTTAGTTATAGTTTTTATTATATTATAGTTTTGCACTGCATGGAGCCAAACAGGTATTTAGGAAAGTGTTTGTTTTTATTTAGTGTTTTGGGAGATAAAAATAAAATCAGAAGGGCTTTAGACCTGTTGTTCCCCATGTTTTAATGTTTCCATGGCAGCATGGAACACAATTTCTTAACCGCCAGTTTCTGTTTTGCATAACTGTTGTTATATGAAGTTGTTGTTCTTGAAATTTAACTAGCAAACTTTGTACCAATCTTGAGTGATGTAACATGCGTGTTACATGTTAAACCTCTGACACCAAAATCTATTCTGATAAAGAAACGATTCTGAAAGCAGATGGAAAATCTGTCTTGATAGAGAATAGCTGGGGAATAACAGAACGTCAGACTCGGAGAACCGTGATTAGGAAGCGTCTGGGAAGCTTCTCATTTGAGGAATGTACCGACACCTCGACACAGTCTTAACTAGGTGAAACATTTCTATACTGCCATGGCAACAGGGCTTCAGTTGTCACCTGTCTGTCAGACTGCTTATGTTTCAAGCCACATGCGGTTTGGCTCATACAACACCTGCTGGGTTCCTATGTGTTTTTCAGCTTCCTGTAGCTACAAATATTCTGATTCACTTCTTGGTTCCGTTTGCGATTTTAATAACTAATATCGTACATATGAACTGTGGACATTAATTGCCATGTGCTTTATGCAGTGCATTTATTGGTATGCAAAAATGCAACAGTTCGACCAGACTAAAATACACTCTTAAAAAAATGTGTTTTATAATGGCATAGGAGAACCATTTTTGGCTGTCTGGTTCCATTAAGAAGCTTTCTATTTTACAAGTGGAAAAAGGTTCTTTAAATTATTTAAAAGGTGAAAATGAAATGGTTCCTTTAGGAACCTTAAACTATATGGTTTTTGGTGGAACCAAAACTGGCATCGCTGTGAAGAACCAACTGAAAAAAGAGTTTTTTAGTTTACATGTGTGGAATGCATTGACCACAATCTTTCTTACCGTATTGCATTGGCTTTAATCTAGTTAAGAAAAGTTACTCTAGCAGTTAGCATGAACACTCAGACATCAGAAGAGTAAAATGAGGGTTACTTTAATTGCACAAGTGGTTGTGTCAGAAGTACATGAGATGAGCCTGTCCTGAGCTTACAAACACTTCATATCTGCACACAGGGTATTACCTGACCTCCAGTGACATTTAACTACACAACTGAATTCATGGCCACAGTGAGGCTGTTACATTTACAATTGTCCGTATATAACTGTGATTAGCTTGACCAGGAAAAACTGAGAATCTGAATTGTAGCAGCCTGTTACCGTTACATCTGAGTGACCGTGTTTTTTATTACGACAACAGAATTTACAGCCAAAAAATTCCAAAAACATTTACAGTTTTTTTTTTTTGTATGCAAAAATAAAACCTGTTTGAAAAGAAACTATCATTTCAGGTAGATAAAATGAAACGTTTGTTCGTTTTTGATTGCATAAGACAGTGCTTTATTTCAGCATTAAGCTATATTGACACACACGTAGAAAATAACACGTTTAATGCAAAACCACTCGTCTGGCTGCAGTCAAGAGCCGAGTAAGACATTTGTTTCTGATTTACGGGTGAACAATCGTATGGCGAACATGATGAAAACTCAGCTCTGAGCAGAACCGTTTCAGACGTAAACAAACCACCAATTTAATGACCATCAGATACAGGAGTCATTTGGCAGGGTTTCTGTGGGACCTACGGGACAGGCGAGATTGTTTTAATATAATCTAATATGACCCCTGCTGATCACGGCCTGTCTGAGCGATGAACGACACCACCTGACAGATGCCTGAGTAAATTACCTTCTGCTGCCGCTGTTTAAACATCAGATCATGTCAGAACAAACCAATTCCTCTGATGAACCATGAAACAACACCCAGCTAACAGGTTTGGGTTGTTAGAACGTTTCCGTAATGTTTCCCTTAAGTAACAAAAACGTTAATGTTATTTTGAAAGTTCCAGGATCGTTTTAAACATCACGTTTTTTAGACATTGTGTTAACGTTATTGCTTGGTTTTAAGAATGTTATTCAACCATTTTTTAAATTCTGTACTTTGAACTTCCACTAACTACTTAAGAATAGCATTTTTGATATATATGACGAATAATGTAAAAAAGGTCTACTAATGTTACTGCAAGAACGTTTTTGATAACTTTGAGAGAACTTTGAGAGAATGTTAGCCAACGTTCTTACAACGTTCCCTGTTAGCTGGGCACACAACGTTAGCGATCAGAGCATGAGACACAGAAAACCTTTGGCATTTGTGTGGCGATAACGTGAAACTTAAAATTTGAGGGATGGTGAAAGAAATTGTGAATGGTTCACCTGTATGTACTGTTTAAAAACGCTAAAGACTGCTATAGGATTTGTGCTTTACTACCATTGGAATTGTACATTCCTTTTGTACATCCCAGTTTTTCCATGATTCCAGAGATGAGGAATGTCAGGCTGTTTCTGGGGAAGTGGTTTCTAAGTCAAACATTTTAAAAGCAAAAAAACTCTTCAAAGTCATTCTCTACAAAAAAGCACTTTACAATAAAATGTACAAAAAATATAACACTGTTTATAATCAAGTCTTAATGACAGAACAGGTCGACCTGTTTCCATTTAATTGTGCAAACACATTATTTAAGCTACTAACTGTAAAACAAGGTGTGGTATACCGGCAAGACAAACCCTTTGGTGTTTCAAGGTGAATCTCATGAAAACATGCCCAGGTCTCATTTCAGCCCCCGAAATAGAAGCGCAACACTTTGTCTAAAAAAATAAAACTAGTTTAAAATGACTTAAGATGAAGATTTTTCACTGTGTGACATCATTTCAATCATAATTCTTTCTACAATGCATCAGGAAGGTTTTACAAACTGTTTCTACTTCACGTTACTTTGAAACGTGAAAAATACATATTGCCTTAAAATCTGCTTTATTTTTCAAAAGCAACATCTCATTTGTTACGTCGTAGTTTTAGGTGAAATGACGCATTTTTGACACGTTTCATGCGATTCACCCATGCAATCTTGCATAGTTCCTCAAAGACCAAAAATCCTGCAAAGCAAAGCGCAAGCAAAATAAAAGCATCTGCCAATGCGACGCAGGCAGCTTGTTTTTAAACGTTTAAAAAACGTAAATTCGCAGGCAGAGTCTTTGAGAGTTTAAATGCAATCTGCATGTGCCCTTTTGAAAATACACTAAGGCAGCTTTGTTTTTTTGTTTTTTTTTAAAGATACCAACATTTTAGGAAAATACCACTTAGGTGTAAAGACTTACAGCTACACAACCCATATTTCCCTACCTACAGTAGATTGTCTGTTCTGCCTCTTAGGTCTGAAAAGAGATTTTGCCAGTGTCACTCTTGTTTTACAGCATTCTCCAATAGTGCAAATGTGTAATTATTAATAATCATTTACTTGCAGCTCGATGCTTCCGGACACTTTACTGCATGGAGTCTCATCAATGGAAACACTGGCACCGAATGTCATGTATTCATGATCCTACAGTTACACATGGCTTTGTTCACAGTTAGAGCTCATCCGATTGGACGAGGAGCTCTGCAGGACAGCGTGCGCTTTAGCCAATCAAATAAAGAGGCATCGCCGGTCGCATTTGGCTGCGCCCTGATTGCATCTTATTAAGAGCGTGCATTAACGACAGAGGAAGTGTGCTAGGAATTATTACTACATACAAAACGAAGCAGGGGGTAAAATAGACCTGGGTGTCCGTGACAATTAAAGCTCCTCCAGTGTATTCTGAGACGGAAGAAAAACATTCACATTGTGATAGGCTGGTGATTTATCACCATCTGGTGATTATCACCCTGTTTTACCCTGCCGGGGCATCCCTGTGAAAACTGACATCGCCGGGCACAACGCGACAGCTTGTGTTTGGGAAAGCACAAAGCTTTCTTATTTCTGCTTAACTGAAGCTGATTTTAGGGAGTGGAAGAAACTTGATTTGCTCTTTAACAACTCATACATACATACATACATACATACATACATACATGTACAGTATAGCTCATGTTATTGTCGATTCCAGCAATAATAGTTTGTTAGTTAACCTAGACACACACTGTGATGCCTTGAGTCACTGCAGTTGGAGAGCGTACAGTTTTACTGTGTGTTACAGTAAGCTACTGTAAAACAAATATCCAGTGTCCTCACATCATGCTTTTCCGGTGGTTTGTTTGCTGAGGACCATTTAGTTTGCCGTTCTGTGATTGGCTGAGGGCAGAGGAGGAGGCGGAGTCAAGCTGCTTGTACAGAGCTCTCAGTTCCTTCACTTCCTCCAGCACCTCACGTGCCTGCCCCCAGGTGGAGGTCGCCTCCTCCAGCAGACGCTCCGCCTCCATCCGCCGGCCCTCCGGGGTGGAGCTTTTCCCAGATGGAGAGCACTTCCCCTTGCCCTGTGCCCGCACTTCCGTCAGAAGCTCTTGAGTTCTCTCCAGCTTCTGGGTGATTAAGTCTTGCAGCTGGCTGATGGGTTGGACGGGGGCCGAGGTCGAGCAGTGAGGGATGGCCCGCGTCTCGGCATGCGTGAGGATCTCGTCCATGGAAGCGCAGCGGCTCTTCTCTGACGTTTTATTGCGGAGCTGCGGCGTCCGCGTTTGGCTCTCCGAACAGTCCCAAGAGCTCTCGCTCTTACGAGGCAGACTCTGGGATTTTCCGGGGGTCTCCTTACCGATTGAGAGCTTGGAGGTGTCCGTGTTGGAACGCTGGGAATCTGGAGTATGTTGAGACGCAGATTTGTCGAGGTTGTCCTCAGCTTCCTGTCCCTCTGGTGTGGGCACATCTTCTTCCTGTATGAGGTCGAGGGTCAGCATGCCATCCGAGTTGGTGGTAGAAGCCTGAAAATGATTTTTGACCCAAAATAACATTTTAGAAAGATTTTTTTCTTCAAGGTTAATGCAAAAATTGGAGTATGTATATGTTCATGTGTATACATATATTCAACATTGTATATATTTTCTGGTTGTGGTTCTTAAAAAATAATGTCAGTTATCTGCAGTGTGAAAAAATTACACCTTAAAAATGTAAACAACATAGTTTAAAATGCATAAACATTCCAGCCTTTTCCCAACAGGCTGTTTGTTTACTAAGGTGACCTTCAAAGCAAATGAAGTGCTCACCACAGCCATGAGGTGTCCGCGGGTGGGCAGGCGGCGTGTGTGGGGGATCTTCGCTCTGTCACGGGTCGGGTGGGCCAGCAGACTGTCCTCTTCCACTGTCACCTACAGAGTCAGATCAGAACAGCCAATCAGAAGAGACCAGTCACATGGGAACCATCACAGGCTACGTGTTTGACACCAGCCTGCGGCTTTATTAGGAGTGGGAGGGGCCAGTGTATTGATCAGCCAATCAATGAGCCTATTTATTATTAGCATGTGATGTATGAGCGTGTGTGTCTGTTTTCAGTACTAGGAAAAACGTCTGTACAAGCCACGAGGGAATAATCTGATTGTGAAAATTTGTTACGCAGCAAATTAATAAGAAACTTACAGGGAAAACGAGGATGTTGTTTACGAGGAAGCTTATGCTGTGAACTGTAATGTTTAAAGCTGGACAGGAACTTAGCTAATCCCACTGTGATTGGTCAGGGTTTATGGTATAAGAAAAGCACACAGAGTGGCACACAGTGAAATCAGATATTAATATATATTATATAAGGGCTTTAGAAGATTTAGAAGATATATTTGTTTCTTACAAAATCTTATCAACATTTCAGTACACAATTTGATAACATTCACTTTTTACATATCACCATTCAAAACACCCTAGTAACACCCTGGCAACCATTTCGAACAGCCCAGCATAGAAACTTTTGCACACATCAGCAACTTTTGCACGGACAGGTTCACTTATTTTTTTAGTACATGTGTGAAGATGCTGGTGTTGCCTGTATCCAGTAAATGCATGTTCCCAGTGTCGGGTCACTAAACCTGCCTACACATTTCTCACCCCGCATCACGTGTCGGTTCTTGGCATCAATGAGCAGCACAAAGACACGCTGAAATTTACAAAACCAACTCAACAAGATCAGAAAAAGAACAACGTCGGGGGAAAATCAGAGTTCACATTACACTTATTTGAACGCTCCAATACAGAATCCTAAAATCCTAAAAACATGGATGTATAAAAATGATTTATCTTGTAATCTTTTGCTTTTCTTCAGTGTATGTGCGAAAACTGTGGCTAAATATTATTCATAAACATTATTTATAGCATGCCGCCCACGTGGCCAATAATGGCAATGCTGGCCAGTGATTGGCCGATGCTGGTAACCGCCCACACATGCATCTCTCCAGCACATACTTCACTTCTCTGTCATTCACTGTTTTTATAGGATTACACCTGCTCTTAATTCTGTGACCTTCGCCCCTCATTCATCCTCCCCTCATTAGCTGTCCTCACAATTCAACTTTTGTACTGTACTTCCTGTCACCTGTCTCACTTCTGCTGCTGTCTGTCTGCCTGATAAAAACCTCCTCACCTGTTTTTCAGTACTGCAAAAATCCACATGCTCATCTGATAATTAAAACAAGGTGTGTTGACATTGTAAGTCAAACTTTACCACATGAATTGACGTTGGATAAAGAATCAAAACGAATCCAGATTCCTAAAACATTCCCAAAAACATTTTTGCTACTTGGAATGTTACGAAAACATTCTTACAACCTAAACTGATTCGCTGGGAAGATCTTGTACCCTAAATGTATCTGAGAAATCTCTGTTAATACATCACAGAAAATACAAACCCAAACAAAACGTTTTTTTTAACTTATGTACTGCATAAATGTAACGGCAACACTGTTGTTGTGAAAAAGGCTCAACAGAGGCATAATCTGTGTTTCTGGTCACTCTTTTTAACTGTCTGAGAGCTGGTGAAGATCTGATAGCACTCGCGACAGAAGCGACTGTTCCTGATTGCTGATTCAGTTTCCTCTCCTGTTGAGTGGTACGATGATCTCACTTCCTGTCTTCACTGCTGGAGAATTATCTCGGCTAGATGTAGGATCTGAATCATGCCTCATCACATTTGAAAGGGAAGCACACGCTCTATCTGTGTATCTGAATTAATCTCTAGTATATAAAGGCTCTGAATTAACAAATAATACATTCACTAAGAATTAAGGTGTAAATAAGGATGCATGCAAAAAGATTGGACCCACCCAACAAAAGGTGGCTTCTGTGTATTCAACAAATACAATACTTTTTACATCATTTCAAATTGTATAAATAAAAGTCTACATTTGTATTGTATATATTTAACCCTTAAGGGGTTAAATATATACAAAAAAAATGCCTTTTAACCCTTAAGGGGTTAAATATGGCATATTTACAGTTATTTACAGTAGGCCTGTATTTATTTAAATTCCTTGTCCTCATAAACTACGTTAGTAGGCAGGAAAAAATCTGTCTACTATGAAGTGTGCATGTGTTTCAATACATGCAAACCTGTACTACATCAGATAGCAAGTGAGCTCTGTCCTGCTGTCAGCTCTCTCCAACCGCCCACATTCATTTACAGTCCTGAGCCGCGATCCGTCTCACAAGACACGTCACTTGTTGTTTTGGAAGAAGTTAATGCCGTGGACACTGAATTAAATATCTGATGTGTAGTGGGCACTGAAGGTGGGGATATACTCTGATCTAACTGCTGTACAGCAGAGAGTCGTGACTGTTGTCTATTTTTGGTGGAGTGATTCATTTTCTCACTGTGTGCTGAGCGTGATTATAGAGCGCTTTTAAAATGAGCAAATAAGCTGTGAAAGATCGAGGAACAGGAGGGCACAAGACTTGATTAAAACTTTTAATAAAAGTGGCTTCTCCAAGGGCCTGTGAATGACTTGTAGTCTTTGTGCGCTGAGAGACTGAAGGTACGTGTAGCGCTGGACCGTGCACAAGTTTTGTGGGGTTGCCAGGCGTTGCTATGCGGTTGCTAAAGTGTTCTGAGTAATTCCAAGTACGTTGCTTTGCAGTTAATAACTGATGGTTGCAAGGGTGTCGTTAGGTTGTTGCTAGGTGCATTCTTACTAAAAAAAAAATGTAGGTCCCTTTCTCAATGCAAGGTTATGTTTTTTTGTAAACAGTTATTTTTGCCAGGAAGAAAATAAAACCAAGTCTGACTTTGTGAAAAATTAACAGCACACCCCTCTTCATTCAGCCTCATGACTCTGGGCTATTTTGGGGTATCGTTGGGGCAAAGATGAATACTGAATGTCTGTGATTTGTATACATCCCTAACCCTGATATATGCAATAATAATTACAAACAACACCAAGTAATCCTGTATTAAATACATATATGCACAGAGATGGGCGTGTCTAGGTAAATACATACATGCACAGAGATGGGCGTGTCTAGGTAAATACATGTATGCACAGAGATGGGCGTGTCTAGTTAAATACATATATGCACAGAGATGGGCGTGTCTAGGTAAATACATGTATGCACAGAGATGGGCGTGTCTAGGTAAATACATGTATGCACAGAGATGGGCGTGTGTAGTTACCTCATCCAGTATGCGGTTCTTGGCTCTGGTGATCGCTCCATTTAAAGCACTGATCCATGATTCCTTCTCTTCCGGACTGACAGCCAGAAATACCAGATTTGGGACCTGCATGCAGAGGGTGAGACGTATTTAAAAATCAATATGGTGTCCCAGCTAACAATTTTAGATGTACTGTTTCTGTGATGTTTCCATTAAGTAAAAGTTGTTTTAAAATTGCAGATGTTGAATTAACCTTATTGCTTGCAAGAACGTTCTTCAAACGTTTTTTAATTCTGTAACGTTTTTAAAACTACTGAAGAATAACATTTCTGAAACCTTTTGATAACATTACTGCAAGAACATTTTTGATAACCGAGGGAACCTTTAGAGAACATTAGCCAACATTATGAGTATCTTGTCTGAAAGGTTACCTCAATAGGAACAGTTTAATGTTGGACTAATGGATTGAATCCTGCAGGCTGAGAAAAAAGCGCAGAGAAAATTCTTGCTTTCCCGCACTAGGCAGTGCATGCGGTGAGGTCAGTGTAACTGAGCAGGTATGGCCATATGGCTCTGTCTGTGGACAGCTGAGGTAGCAACAGCATGAGGCACAAAGCACCATATTTGGCAACATCACCGCGAGGTTTCCTGACAAAGTCTTCTGAAGCTGCGATGAATGCGATACTTCCGTTAATGGTACCGCAGTGTAGATAAGACATACATAACCCGGCTAACATTCATAATATTTAATAATTAGCAGCATCCAGATTTACATTTCTTCTTTTAAAGGGCAAAAAAGAGCCAGCAAAAAGAGAATAAAGATGTTGATTTGCATTCAGTCATATATTAGGGTGGTTGATTTGTTGAGCTACATGTGCAACAGCTGTTGAAAGTGGAGTGGGGGGTTTATTAAACCATGTGCTGGTTTGTTTG
>JAZGTK010008156.1:0-18582 GCA_036877625.1 Ambastaia sidthimunki
TTGAGTTTTATGGCATATTTTAGAATGTTAAGGTTTTGTAGGTGTTTTCTAGACATGAAGTCTGCTTCAAACGGTATAATCACACCTACCTACCTAAGACACCTCATCTTGGTTAAGTTCTTAGGGCAGCAGTGCATGTATTTTGCATGGATTAGGCAATCCCAGAACGCACTGTAGTGAGCTCAGTAAAACAGATTCAAAGAAAGCTTAAGTAATTAGAAATCTAATTTCTGTTTAATCAATTCAATACTAATGTCAATCTCCATTGGATTTTTTTTGTGTTGCTGGCTGGGAGTGATGGTCAGTTGAGTAGCTGCCTTTGTGAGCTTTGTGATTCCCAATTAGTCACTAAAGAGATTCCGTGTTGGTTAGTGGGACACAGTGAAGCCTCGAACACAGTTTACATGTACAAACCTTATACGGTTGTGATCTAGCTGCAGTAGCTGGAGATTCTTGAAGTGGCGTATATTCTGTGGCACACTTTCAAACCTGTTGTTGTCCAAGAGCAGCTCTACCAGAGTGTGATAAGCGCCACGAAAGGACTTCCCCAGCACCCTCTTCTCCTCTAACAGGTTGTGGGAGAGACGCAGAGACTGTAAGCCTGGACGGAGGTGACTCAGTGAGTACGGTGGGATGGCGTGAATGTGATTGTGCTGGAGGGACAGTTGACGTAAGGCCTTGGGCAGGTGTGAGGGCACCACAGACATCTGGTTGTGGGACAAGTCAAGGGCCTCCAGTTTCCTGAAAGCACAACAGACAGTGGGAAAAAAGAGGGGCATGTTTATATTTAGTTACATCATATATACCATTATCCCACCATTATCCCTAACATTTCCATTACGTAACAAACATTAAAAATGTCATTTTGAATGTTCTAGGAACGTTCAAAACGTCTATTTTTTTAGGTATGGCATAACGTTATTGCTTGGTTGTAAGCATGTTATTTAAATCTGTAATGTTTCCAAAATGTTTCACTAACAACTTAAGAAAAACGATTTTAAAATATGACATTTCATACATTTAAAACATTTCAAAAACATATGAGAGAACCTTAAGAGAGCTTTTCAAGAATGTTAGCCAATGTTTTGAAAACATTCCCTGTTAGCTGAGATACAGCATATCATCGCGTTATATTGTATCACATCATATTGTAAAGTTTAGCACATATTGTAGGTGGTATGAACATTTTGTACTAATCATGGCAGCAGTAATTCAACAAATTATGGAGGTAACTGTGCATAAACTGTGCATAACTGTTTTCAGATGTACATTGTACCTTGTAGTGTTCTGAATATATTGTTTATGTTAAGAGTACATTGGTTACATCATACTATACATAATAAGTTTCTTTCAAGTGTTGGGGGGCTTGTGTCCAAGGAGAAAAGTATTCTGCTGTGTTTGCACGGAGACAGGGCCCCATGGCAGGTCATTAACCCAGTACAAGCAGCAAGAGCCAAAAAGACTGTGTGTACGAGAAAGAGTGTAAAGCTTGAGAATGTGTGTGTTCTGATGAAGTACCAGGCAGCACCGGAGCACAAATATGCGCGTGTGTTTCTAGACGGATGGCAGTAGTGTGTGTGTGTGCGCGCAAGACAGATGGAGAGAGGGAGAGAAAGAGAGACACAGACTTAAAAGATCTAGTAGTAAGTCTATAAGGGGTTTTGAGTTTTAGGAAAAGGTTCTGAAAAGGAAAGCTGTCAGGAGCACATTTCCTGTCCAACACTGACGGCCGGCCAGCACACAAGCACACTGAAGTGGGATAACATGCTCACAACAGATAGTGTTATTAAAAATCAAATATACAGTGACCTTTGTGTGGTTTTTATTCACCTAACCAGCTCTGTTAATGTCCATGAGATAAGAAACAAGACTTGAATAAATATCAGAACATTTGCAGTAAAAATAGCTGATGGAGTTTCAGTGGGAATTCTGTGCTATTATTTATTATTTTTAGCTGCATTTTAAGTAGAAATATAATAATTGTTATCAGCTCAATGTAAATGTTACTAATATTTGGAATACTGACAAAAGCTGCTATCTGTAGTGTTTTGGACAATGTGTCCAAATCCTTGTTTCCTAATTACAGTTTCTCTTTGGAAATAAGTGTAAATGCTAATGGACAGTGGGAATTCTTTCCCTCTCTTTAGGAGATTTTCTTCAACAGTTGGGTTGTTAAATCAGCTGAATAAATCCATAAATGTTTTATTATGCATGTACGCTCTTCAAATGAACTGAAACCACAGGGAAACAAATAATTCAGAATACGAGAGAATAAAATGTTCAGTTGTGACGTCAATTTGTAGGCCAACCGAGAAAGCTAATTTGCTATGGGCTCCCTCTGGAGTTTCTAATTGTTTTTAAAATAGCGGTTTTCAATGAATAAGTAAAATAAGGTCTGTGGTTAACATTATGGGAAAGGCTTTGCTGTTGTATTCTATATAAATTAAACACACAAATTTTATTGTGAAAAAAAAGTTGCTAAGAACAACTACCACAAGGATGCTTGACAAATCACACAACTGCTGTAGTTCTTATATAACAATTTGTTCTAAGCACCCAATGACTTTAAATTCACGTTCATAGTGTGTATAATTTATGTTGTGGAATACAACAGAAACTAGTTACACTAGTATTAGTTACACTAGTATACTAATATTATTTGTCCTTAATTAATTATTTGTCCTTAATTAATTGCATAAATTAATAGCAATTCACTCAGCAATTCTTCACCAAACCCATTCGTGGTGGAACGTATGACTAAAAAATGTTCTCATTATTTTTTACTTTATTCTTACATTTATTTTTCGTATATTATGAAACTGGCCTGAAAGGAAAGGATTTAACTGCTTACGCTTTATATGTCTATAAAATTTCATTTAAAAAAAGTCATAACACCAAACAAAAGCACTCTTGAAAAACGAAATACTCAAGAATTCTCAGGCAACTTGCAAAACAATGCATAAATACAGAACACAAGTCATATATCATAAAGTGGTTTTGCTCTTTCGTGGATTATTGGCTTAATTGTGACATGGATTCTCCATGAAGACCCCCCCACCACCAACATGCTCATCATAATCAATAATAACAATAATAATAATATTAGGAAATTCATATCAGTGGCCTAAAGAGGAACAGAGATCTCGGCTGCCACCACATGTTGAAGGGCACACTGATGCCAGCATTGCACAACTGGCCTTATATAACCTGGCACGCAGGATAGAAAGACCACTGGCATGACGAAACGGATTCTATTATATCATGCATGCAGGAGACCTGAGCTCTGCCAAACTCAGCCCCTTCATTTAGGGCGTTATAATTTAAACTAGCAGGCGCAGGGTATGAGATAACTATCTCCAGCTGTGATTCTGTAATTGATGTTCTTTTCCTGACAGAACTTCGAAGTTTGAAAAACATTTTTACACACTTTGGAGCTGAATGAGGAGTGAACGTGTCTATGTGTGAGTGTGTCTCGTATCTACGTGAGCATTGGCCCCCAGTTGTCTCCTCAGGCTGGGACGCTTTACGTAACTCATTATGAAATGAGAATTGTGCGGTCGGCTTCTTTGTGGAGCACAACTGCACCATGCAGAGCGTTTTCGTCTCCCTGTGAGACAACTTGGTAAAAACAAGCAGCACGTGTCCTCTGTTTCACCCCCCGCCTCTAAGCTTCCCACTCATTCCCGTAAGCTCAGTCCAGCACATCAGCGCTGTCTTCTCCATACATCAAACTCCTCAGGGTCGTGGGTCATTGGCCTGCAGTGGAGCCCTTAAACAGCACACCCTGTTCTTCACCCCAGCCTTAGCAGAACCAAACAACACTCCAGATGACATGGGCCACATGGTGTCATTTCTCACACACGCATTTGTGCACCTATATAAACACACAGGCGTATGACGTTGCACATGGTCAGCCACACAGAACAACACAGTCCTTCAACCCCAAGCGGCACAGACTCATATCAGACATTTGACTGTCACAGACGTGACATCACTGGTCATGTGACACTGTGTCTTATGGACATGTGTCACTTTTAAGAAAACTGTGGTTTGTTTAATCTAAATTGATGGTAAAACCTGAAATTGTAATTAAGTTCTAAGTTCAAGGACTTTAAAGAGTTTATATGAGGAAGAGAACACAGATGTGAGAAGACTAATGTACAATATACACAGATGTCATTTTTTAAAGCACTGACATTATACAATTTAGGGAAAGGTAGTTGTTTAATTGAATTAAAAAACAAATAGGCATGAAAACAACATATCAGCACTGGGCTGTTCATGTTGAAAGAGTTGATGAGTAAAAGTTTGAGAACTGCATGAGTCGAGAGGAGGTGTTGATGGAGCTAAAGTTTAAAGTGCTGTTTGAACTGGGTTCAGGATGCCGGTCTGAACGTTATTTGGGCTGACAGGCACTCATAAAGGCTGAGGAAATTAAAGCAGACAGTAAAAGTCCTGCCTTAACTCAGTGAGTTTCACAGATTTATGTGGAGATAATAGCATGGTGCCGGATTGTGTTTGGGCAGATCACAAGATCACACACATGACTGCGCACACACACACATTTACAGTGACAATTAACAGTACGACTTGGTGACAAAGTGACACTAGTTTGGAAATAAGGAGCTTGTAAAGCTGAGCTGATGGTTGATCAAAGCTCACTCGCACTTACTGTGCCTAATTACAGGTTACCGTAAAAAGGATGCTGGAAAGAAAACAACACATGACCGAAAATGCCATGGCGACAGTTCCAGTGATAATTTCCGCTTTCGTGGTAATGCAGATGTTGATGATAATGAACAGAGAGAAGGAGAAAGAGAGAAAGAGGAGGAAGAGAGATAGTGTGAGAGTTACAAACCAGCAGGAAACCAGCTTTGAATGGCATTGTTACAACAAGAATCGAAAATATAAAATAAAAAAAATATATTTTATATTTTAATAAATTATATTTTATACATTTATTGTAAAATATTTTGGAAATAAACAACTTTTAGTAATGGTAATATCAGTGTGATAGTTGTAATGGAGGGAATTTAAAAGACAAGGAACTTGAAAGACAATTGGAACATTAAAAAGATTAAAAGAAAGAAAATCAATCACTGTCCCTTTAAGCAATGAAGTGTAACTACTGATTATTACTGCCCTTATCTTTCCACTCCCTGCCTTTCATATTTGCTGTTTTGAGCTTTCAGAGATATAGATGTTCATATCTTATAACCTCATATCTGTGCTTCATAACTTCAACTTCACAAACTGTCTTTCAGCAGGAGTATGTGAGCATCACTTTGACCTCTGTATGAATCACACACCACACATTCACCAACACACAGTCATCCCAAAACCAAAGCTCTGAACCACCGCGGTTAGCTTATCAAGAACCAGCCAACACATCTGCTTCAGAACTACAACTGCAACCTGTTATCCATGAAAATGAGCTTCATGCAAATGAGCCTGTATCACTGATGACATTAAAGGTGTGGTGGGCAATTTCTGAGAGGTTAGCAATCGCAACCTAGCTTTGCAAGCACAAGATCCCACCTCCCCTATAGTGCGCTGTCCAAAGCCACGCCTCCTACAACAAATGAATGCATACACAGTTTGATAGACAACTATGACATCCTATCATTGCATTTGGACCGAATGCAATGATTGGACAAACATTTTATGGTCCTGCTCCTTCCACAGAAGATATATAAATATATTTATACCACTTTACTGAAACAAATCACCTACCCTGCCTTTAAACTTTCAGTCCCAAACAGCTTTGACTGTGTGAAGTGTTTTGAGTCTTGTTTTTCGAAACTCACCCCATCACTCACTGTGTTTGACAGGACAGAGGACAGTGTGAGTGATGAGTGAGATCTTTGTCACCTCTGTCTACTGTAAAACAAGCTCCTGAGGTTGAGTGATGCGAAACCTTGGAGAAGCACATTTAATTCGGTAAGATCGAAACCGTGAGGCAGATGTCGGTTGACAGCTGGGCCAGAATAAATGATCTTACAATCAGTCTTACTTTGACTAGTTATGATGATGGCAAACGCACAGATTCTTGGAATTCTATTAGGGTCTGACTGTACTCAGCGTGTCTTGTGTGCCCCCTAGTGGCTAGTATATGAAATGCCCTACAGTTTAGAAGAGATATTCTAACATTTACAATTAGATAATAATGAAAATATTGCTGGGTGTGTAGTAATTTGTTCATTGTATTTAAAATTCAGAAAAAAAACAACAACAAAAAACAAATAAATACAAAATAAATTGAATGTTTAATTTAAAATGCTTATTTAAACACATTTTCCACAATTTCCAATAAAAAATATGTACAGTATTTCTAAAGCAGGTTGCTTATTCCAATGTGTGTATCAATAAAGTATTAAAATGTGAGACTCACGGCAGGTTGATCCAGGCCTTGGGGTAGATGTTGTTCTCTCTCAGAAGATTGTGACTGAGATCAAGCACAGTTAGATTGACACATTTATGCAGAAGTCTATCCTGCACCTCCACAATCTGATTATCTTGCATCCTCAGGTCCTGAAAATACGCCAAGAATAAAATACAGCAATCATAAACACCTGCCCTATAAAACCAGTGACTCAAGCATTGGCAGGGTTACAGAACTGACCTCTAAAGTTGGGGGCAAGCCAGCTGGGATGGAACTAAACCGATTTTTATCCAATCGTAGGAACTTCAGTGCCTTCAGAGGTCTGAAGGTCCAGGGTGCGACACTGCCCTCATAGAGCAGGTTTCCTGTCAGTTCTAAGACTTTTAGGTTGGTTAAACCTACAGAAAATAAGTGTTATTAGTTATTTAAGTTAAAAAGGATGTCTTTTTTTGCTAATTAAATAATGTTTAAACGTTAAGCCTTTACGACTGCACCTTTAAGAAATATGATTGAAATAATATACACTCACATGAGGTGAAGACGAAGTCATAATCTACTAGAAAAAACTGTTGTGCAGCTATGTTAACATCCTGTAACCAGCTTTCGTGCAAAAACTTTGGCGTCCTATTACAGGTATTGTTATATTATGTTGCGCTGGTTATTATGGTCATCATCTTGGAATGTTTCTGACACCTAGTGGCGTGCTTAAAAATGCCCTATTCGTGAACAGCTACGAGTAAAAATCTTCAACAGAGATACAGAGATAAAATGTACTGTATTCAGCTCTGAACATGAGACGACTCATTCCATCTAGAATGCCACTTTTTTGGATTACTTATATGACTGAAGTCTTCATTTCATGCAAGTATAAAAACTACTAAATGTAATTTTAAACAGTACTATGATCTTCCTTAACTGTGCTACAACAGCACAAACCTTTGAAGCTGTGTGATGCCAGTTGGCTAATTTTATTGTTGTGTATCTTTAGCTCCTCCAGAGAAGATGGCAAGTGTGGAATTGTTGTAAGACTGTTGTCATCAAGCCTCAGTATTCTCAGCTTTGTCAAATTCTGGAAAGTGAGGAGAACAAAAAAGCTGTTTTACTTTGAATCAGAATTGGAGACTGTAAAATATAAATTCACAACTTTCACAAATGTTGCATAGATGGCCTATAGAAGACAGTGCCATTTTCCAGAACTTTCTATAGGTCAAAATGTAAATTATATATATTTTTTTGGAACGGTGTTTAATTTGGGAGGAGTGTGTGGTCTTAAGCACTTTTCAAAGCTTAAGAGAGGTTTATTTCAGTAGAATATGGACTTATCTTGGCTAGACTTACAGTTAGCAGTTATAATTTTAAGGGTTTTTTTAATTCTGTATGTTGACATACGATACTACAATTTTAGGGTGGAGGCCTATACATACTCTTTAAAGATTGTAAAAGTATATAATTGGTGTAATTAAAGGGATAACCAGTAAAAGACATTACCATGAACAGAGTTAGGCCAAAAGCTGAGTCTTCCAGCATATTCATACTTAGGTCAATCTCTTCAAGATTTGGCAGGCCATCAAAACCATGAGGAGGAATTGTTGTTAAATTATTCCCTATAGGATAGAACATTGGTTAAAAAGTTAAACAGTTATGCTTATTACAAGTTGTTGTATGGCATACACCAAACAATCCAACATAACCACAAAGTCGCTTGACTCGTGTACTAAGGATGAAAGGTTTTGAGAATAACAGGTTTTTAATTATAGCGTCTAAGTGATGTATGTAATTATGTTGGTTCTATCAGCCTGTCCAGTTCTTACCACTCAGTTCAAGTATGGTGACTTCCAGGTTCGTTATGATGGGCAGATGGGCCAGACCAATCAGCTTGCAGGATAATCGAGCTCCTTCTAGTTGGCAGCCGTCTGGTAAGGCGACTGTGGTACCATTATTGCTCAGTGTGCTGTTGGTTGCATCGCTCTCTTCTTCCTTTTCCGCTGCCTCCTCTTCATTATTTTCCGCTTCCTCTTCCTCCTCCTCCTCTTCTTCCTCTTCATCCTCATCTTCTTCGTCCTCATCTTCTTCCTCCACTTGTTTTTTCTTTGCTTTTTGCTCCTCACCTTGGTCCATGAGACGTTTTTTCTCCTGCTGAAGGTCCCTCAGGATTGCATTTGAATTTCCTGATGTTCCGAACCAGCGCTCTAACACAGCGTTAAGCTCCACCCACACAGCCTTGGTTCGCCCCAAAACTGACTGAAGGTGCAACAATCCACACAGGCCCATTAGTTACACAGGAATGAGCAGAAATAAGCTGAACAAACTAAATGAACTAAATATAGTGGACAAATAGCACAGACAGACATAAAGGAGGTGGAAAATGAGAGGCTAAACATTAGGAGCAGGAATAAAATTAGACTTATAATTTGCATTTATAGTATGGTTGTGCTATCACAGACTGCCAGAATACACATACTAGGTTCCCTCTGACGACAGCAGCAGCTTGTGCAGAAAATGGATGTCACTATATAGCTCAGGAACTCAATATTTACTTTTCCAATTTATTTTCCCATTCTACTTTAAGAAATCAGGATACTGAAGGGTTGACTCCAGTAATGTACACAGAAAAACAGAGGGGTGCTCTCACCTGTGTATCATCGATGGCCCTCAAATGCCTCGTTCCTTGGGTTTGGTTTGCCCCGTCTGTAAATATAACCATGATTTAACACAGTAATACCAAAATCATTAAATATTTATTAAACAACTTTGAACTTTGTGTGAACCAACAACTACACTGATGACACACACACACACATATATATACACTGTATTCAAATACAGGGGCACCAAGATGTATTTGAATACTATGTCACATTTAAAAAAGTATGAATATCATTGTATTGGAAGACAAAACATAAAACAAATTATCACTTATTTTAAGAAAAGCATAAAACATATTTCAAACAAATCATTTTCGTTTTTTAGATATTACATGAAACTGTACAAACCAACAGTATTTGGACAGTTTCTAGTTGGAAAACTTTGTGAAGTATGTATGCGATAAATTACACATCTAGTTTTGTTGCTATGACATCCTGTTGAAATGACTACATAAATCTATTGTAATGACCTATGATAATTTTAAAAGTAAGAAAAACTGGCCCCTGCATCAAGCAGTTCAAGGTCAAGCATCATTTGTTTGCAGATACCTCTTAGTTTTGATGCAATATGTAATGCAATAGAATTAATGTAAAAAATGTTAGATTAAAAATTAATCTACACTCAAACACACAAATAAAGCTGCTTAATAAAGACCTTATTTATTTATTTCTATTTTGAAACAATGTGCATTGCAAAAAACGGACTTGATAATTTTTTGTAAAGATAGCTGTGAAGATGACTCAAACCAAAACTTCAGCTGCCTTCTGTAAAGGCAGTGAAACAAAAGTTAAATAACTTAGTAAAATCATGAATTATTCACAGTATTTGAAGATTTCATCCTGTGCTAGTGCTCTACAAATTATTATTGCTGCTCTACTCACCTAATGCTGGACTGGAATCCACCAGTTGATGCTGTACGGATGAAACATCAGCCTCAGGTGAAAAACTGCTGATTGGATCTGAGTCTGTAACTTCATTTCGCTCTGTGTTCTTTCCCAGTTCAGTCAATGCCTCTGCTCTCACGGTTAAAGTTCCTAAGCACACACAGAGCACAACGAAAGCCTGCATGGTTCTGATCCGATCTGTTCAAATAAGCTTGCTGTTCAGACACTCACAATGTACCTGAAAGCTCACCTCCAGCAGTCCTCTTAAATTCCCTCGTGGTCAGGAGTAAGAAGTAGGAGGAGAAAAAACAGGGAGGAGATTGTAGATCTGGCATTAGACGTGTACAAGGACCTTCGTTGCCAGGATTCAAGTTCATCCCATGTTCACAAAAATATCAAACCCTCCTTGTAAAGTCGAAAGTTGTGCCAACAGACACTAGAGTTTGGGAAAGAGAGGGGCAGACGAAAGTGATGGCCAGTGTCAGTCACATCGTGCCTGCCACAATGACTGTGTTCACACCTTGTAACACTTGAGATGGACAAATGAGAGCGCTATCCAAACAAGAGGCGAGCAGTCTGCCTGACCCGGACACACCTTTCTCTGGCTCCATGTCTCGTCCTCGACATTCCTGACTGGCGCACTGCCATTAGCATGTATGTAAGAAGAAAAAGACATTGCCAGAAAAAAAAAGACATGGTTCACTAACTTATAAAACAAACAGATGGAGGCAGACAGGCATTCTGACAAAGTGTCTCTGTGCTACAACCTCCACTCATTAATGGGTGATACAGAATAGCATTCTGTATAGCATTGAATTTAATTTCAAATACTCTACAGTACCCTTAAAAAGTATTTGGACACTTAAATCACACTTAAATTGTGATTTACTGCTTAAAATTGTATCAAACCAATTGACACCTGCACCAAAAGAATGAAGAATGTATTAAGTCAATTTTCCTCAAGCTCAAACAGGTGTTGTTTTACATGTTCTAGTAAATTTGACAACCACAGACCAGAATGTCCAAATACTGTTGTCTTAATTTTGAACATAGAATTACTACTTCATAATTTAAAGTCTGTTGTTGTAAAATGTTGTGTTCAAGATAGTGTGCTTGTGCTGTTCTTTGCCACCTAAAATGGTTTTAATTTACCATTTTTTATATTTAATGTACTGCCATTCAAACATTTTTAAACGTAGTTTAAGTGTTTAAGTGTAAGTGTTTAAGTGTTTTTTGGGCCAACTTTTTATACACAGGATCTCTTCTGGATATTCATGAGTGGAAAAGCAGACATTCTGAAAATACCATGTAACTGGCTGTGGGGGGGCAAGATAGTTTAAAAAAAAACCTGAGGGTTAAGGCTGGGCCAGGATTTTACACACACATACAAACAGAAGAGCTCTCAGGGTCACATTGTGTGTGGGGAGGATGTTTGCATTTACATTTACACCACAAAGTATCACTGAAGAGTGAGATATTGTGTGTTCAAATTTGCCCAGACAGCCTAAGCTACAAAATAGGCAACAACTGTATATGTTGGCATAAGAAGCATATCTTTTAACACACACTTTAAGCCACCTTCATTCCTTATTTCTTTAGCTTTACATTTTAATCAGGTTTTAGTAATAGTCATTTTATTAGATATTTGCAAACACTAACATAAGAATGTTTAGACATAGTACAATACCTGGAAGAAAATAAGTTAAAAGTGTTGCTTTATTATACAAAATGTATAAAAAGGTACAATGTAAGCAACAGACCCTTTAAAGTTCAATGTTGGTATAAAAATAGTTTAAGATTTGTTTTTTGTTAAATTAACTGTGATTGGGTAACAACACTTTCCTGTTTGCAATCAAGGTCCCTGAATCTCTGCCTTCTTAAGTACTTCCCCTTATTTTATTTTTCAAACAGACAGTGGGCGAGAAGGGGACAATATCTGTTATTTTAAGCTATCTGGCAAAACCACTTAGCTAAAACCAAGCAAAACCAGATTCCTGCTCCACGTCAAACTGCCTGTAATGAGTCACTGGTGTCAGTCTACTCTACTGACTCCCCTTCATTCTCAATGGTCTGTCCCACACCCAAACTCTTAACTTGTTTAGTGTCTCAGCTGTTCTCAGTATGAGGTGGCTGTGACTGGTGGCTGCTGCTGGGGAGACAGCGGCCGAGAACATGGGCAGTAAAAACTGTTTTTTCAAACAGACAGCTACCATTTTATCATCAGACTTCCCAAAAGCAAGAGAAAGTCCTACTAGTAACATGGAAAAACATTCACATAGGTTCATCATAGTTTCCAAACTTATATCATTGTGTAAGTGTGTGTGTGTCTGTGTGTGCTTTGTAATCTCCTACTGTGATATTCTTTTAAGGGATGGTGGCTAGTGGCCGTTCTTTTTTTAGACCACAGGGATCTAGAATAGCTAGTACATCATTGTGATGTCAGCTTCAGAGTCATTTGATACAGATACTGGCCTAATGTAACACTGATAGTGATACTGCTGATATTTATATCACACATAGATTGATACAGAGAGATTAAGAGTCCAAACAATAACATCTAAAGTTTTGATGACTAATACAATGCAAACTGAATTAAACACAAATAATGCAGAAATAGGACACTCAGCACATGCATTCAGAAAATGGGTAACAATTTACAAATTAAAAGAATAAGAGTATTAACCCAATTGTTCCTTTCTGTAGATCAACTGATACCATTAGCAGTGCCATGGTCATAGATGCAAACACACAACTGATTAAAAAAAGTAGGACGAGTGCCTGCCACAGGAATGGAGTCATGATGCTTTTTAACAATGACTGGCAAATCCAGGTGACCAGTGGATAAGTTTAGAACATGATATGGGGGTGTCACTCAGGCTGCCAGAGAGACCAGTGCCAAGGACGTATTGTCATAACTAGAGTCCTCCTGCCTGTTGTCTCTGACATTCTACCCCTATTTATAGCCCATACCACCCCAAAGCCCTTTCTGCCCCACTCTTTCCTTTCCACCCATCCCTCTCTCATTTTTTCCAATAGAAAGGGGAGTGACAAAAGGCTTTGTCTTTTCTGAGCCATCCATTCCAGCCATAAAGGCCAAGACAGGTGGCCCTGGATCTCTTCGTCCTGTGTCTGCCGTGGGGAGAAGAGTTCTGGGTGACAGGGCTTTAGTGCTGGATTACCTTTGGGAAGTTCACAGGGAATTTTGAAAAAGAACACCCTAAACCAAGGACAGCCATGGATGATGTATATAAAGCAGCGGTAAGTTGTAAATGTGATTGTTAGGAGAAAGCCATTTCACCATTGTGCCCTTGACCAAACTACTTGAAGGACTATCGCTGTAATATCTCAAGTTACATTGTAGGAAAGTGTCAGCTAAGAGACAAATGAATAGTTGCATTTTTGTCCACTAGTATACAGTGCTGACATGTCAATTATTTACAGTTATTTACAATTATTACTTCAATAAAATTACTTGTAATTTAATTAACTGTAACAGATTAACTTTATAACAGAATTCTTCATTTGTGATTCATGCTGGCAAAATGAGTCTCAATTTCTCAAAACATTTCCAAAAGTTCTTGTTATTTTCTATGATTTTCCATTTTCTCCATTAAAAGGTGTTAAAAATAATGTATGATTTGTTGGAATTTGATAAAAAACGTGCTGCATCTGTCTGAATCCGCAGTTGTCAAAATGAGCAGAAACAAACGGCACATTTTTGTGAATAATTAAACAAGAAAGATTTAGGAAGGTACACCTTTCAGAAAACGTACAAATAAAAATAATTTCAAACGTTTAACTACTATTTGGAGCATTGAGATTGCTAAATGAGGGCTTAATGAACTGTCAATTTTCTTTTCATTTGTTTTGCCTGTAACTCTTATTTAGCCCGTGTTCATTCACATTTTGCCAGCACGGGTCTGTATGGACTAAAGTTGCCTTAGTGGCACTCAAGGTTAAGTCAATAAATGGAACAGAGGCAGTTTGGTGCCCTTTTAAGGGCATATGGCAACAAAAAAACAGCAAAGACAACACCTTCAAAAAAACTATTACGTCAATAAATGAGCAACAACTCAAATTGTGAATTTCTTTGGGGGAGGTTCAGGATTAGCATATCCTACAATAGCTGGTGAAATTGTAAGGGACCAAAGCTCCTGATATTAAGACAGCTAAATATAGACATGTATAGATTCATGGCATCTGTGTTTTCACAGTTAAATAGCAAAGTTTCAAGATTTTCTTCCTTTTCTGCCTACTAACAGGTAGAGAACTTAACAGAAGAACAAAAAAATGGTAAGTTTCTCTTTCTGGTCCTTTAATTTGAACAAATAGCCACATAGGTGTTGTGATTCAACACAACAGGAGCTCTCCAGAGCTCTCCCCTTTTTTTGGAGACACTGTTGTTGACTCATGACATTTGGCTGACACACTGCTATCTTCTAACCGCATTTGGCAGAGTTCCGCGCCGCATTTGACATCTTCGTGCAGGATGCTGAGGATGGCTGCATCAGCACTAAAGAGTTGGGGAAGGTCATGAGGATGCTGGGTCAGAACCCAACCCAAGAAGAGTTGCAGGAAATGGTAGATGAAGTAGATGAGGATGGTATGTTGGCCGACATATATAAACAAAAAAACCTTAAATAATACAATTTGACAGTCACATGTCGAAACAATATTTGAAATGAACATAAGCATCATCATTTATATTCACATGTCTGTCTTTAATATGAACTGTGTGTTTGTAGGAAGCGGGACGGTGGACTTTGATGAGTTCTTGGTGATGATGGTGCGCTGTATGAAAGAGGAGAGCAAGGGAAAATCGGAAGAGGAGCTAGCGGAAGTCTTCCGCATGTTTGACAAGTATGATCCGCGTTTTTATAGGATGTCAACGTATATCACATTTCTCCTTTAAACTACGCGTCATAGTTATTTGTTCCCGTCTCTGTAAGGAACGGAGATGGCTACATCGATTTAGAAGAGCTGAAGAACATGCTGGAGTCGACAGGTGAGGCCATTACCGAGGACGACATCGAGGAACTCATGAAGGACGGAGACAAAAACAACGACGGCAAGATCGATTATGACGGTAAAGTCACGATGCTCAAGCGCAGTACTTCTTGGCAAACGTTCAAAACCGATTTAGTTGTAAACTTACCCATACGTTCATCTAAATTGTACATTACTTTAAAACTTACAGAGTTCTTGGACTTCATGAAGGGTGTCGAGTAAAATCCTTACTGACTGATCCAAAAGACCGCGAAAACTACAATTAACGTTTTTCCCACTGTCGCTCTGACGTCACTACACGATGGACACACGGACGCGGTTTTCCGCTATTCATTTATCCTGAAGTTTGTTTGTTTTACAAAATGAATGGTTTAATGTCCTACTGCCAAAAATAGTCGTTATTGCTCAATAAAAAAAATGATTTTCTGTAGCACTTTCATATTTCTAGCTTTTATTTACTGATTCTTAAACAACACTTAAAACTGGAATACTAAATAAAGCAAATATAGGCAGACTAAAAGACACTTACAGCATGTTTGTTTATTAACACATCAAATGCAGTGAAAACTAATTTCACACAAGTAATGAAAGTTAGGCTTGGTAACACCAAGTTACCACAATCAAACAATTCAGGTACTAACTGGCTTATCCAGTAGCTTACACAACAGCAGTCAAACAAATTGTACTCCCTGAAAGCACCATCACAAGTCTTGTCAATTCACATTATTTATATCATTATCTTTGTGTAATAAGCACAGAGTCAAAAGCTACAGCAAATTTATGAAATGGCTTTAATGTGAAACGTCATGGTCTTCAGATGTCAGCTGAAATGCACTTGCTTTCAAGAAGAAAAAACTGATTATGACGCAAAAATGAGATGCAAAGCTATGGGGTGATGCTCTTTAAACTATAGTGCACAGGTTAGAAAATTCACACACTTTAGAAGTTATTTAAGACCAAGTTTCTCCATCTTTTCATCTTCTCAGTGCAAAAGCGGTGAACTTCTGGAATGATGCTGATGTTGTGAGTTTGGTCTCTGGAAACTGGGTTAGGAGAGAGGGCGTAGCTCAGGATTTTTTAATGATGGGAGGGTTTCAGTTGGCAAAAGTGCGTTTGACGGCAGCAACGATACATTTGGCACTGATGCCAAACATGTCCAGAAGCTCCTGTGGTTTGCCGCTCTGGGGCACGTGGCTCACAGCCAGCCGCTGCACCACTATGCTGGGCTCCTCACCCACTGCGGCCAAGACAGCCTCGCCCAGACCACCTACAGAGAGAACGCAGAGGAAACCATAAATAACACCTCAAAACGCAGGGTGGGGAAAGCAAGCAAACATTATGAGGAAATGTCTACAGTATTTTTCTTATCTCAATGGCATTTGACAGTCTTAAGGTCAGAAAATGTCAGCAGCTCACCCTCTTTGTAGTGGTCCTCTACAGTGATCACTCTTCCTCCTGTAGCACGAGCACTTGCCACAATAGTTGTGGCATCCAGAGGCTTAATAGTAAACGGGTCGATCACCCGAATCTTCACACCTGACAGATGAAACGTGACCATTTTAGGACCCTAACAAGTTACAATTGAACAATTTCGGTCTTTTAGCACTGAAAGTAAGCTATGTGCTTTTAGAAAATCATATACTTGCATCTAATGAAACAAAGGAACTGTTCGTATTTGCAATTGTAAGGTAATGTCTGTTATGGCTAGTAGGGCTGTACAAACCTTCTTTGGCAAGTTGTTCATATGCTGCCAGTGCCTCATGCAGTGTTACTCCAGCTCCGATAACAGTCACCTGATCACTGTCAGACTGTCGCACCACCTACAGGACAGACAGAGAATTGTTATCAAAAACTATCAAAAAGTTTACAGCTGACCAACAGGGGGCTCCACGTGCACACTGCATTAGCAAACACATTGTAACACTTACAGAAGTGACACTAGGATAAAATTACAGTGGTGTAATTTTAAACCAAGTTCAAATAAGCAAACTATGATCATTTGTTATTGTTCTCACCTTGGCTTTACCAACTTCAAATTTCTCTTTAGAGTCATAGATGACTGCAGTGTCAGGCCGGCTGGTGCGGATAAAACAGATACCCTGTAAACAAACACAGGCATTATAACAAAACCCAACAGCAACAGATTAATACCTGAAACCTATTGCTAACAGTGACATCATGACCGAAATTAAGTTAAATTGCTTATTTAACAAATCAGGAGGAACCAATGAACCTCACCTTTGTGTTAGCTGCAAGCTCCACGGCTCTCTCAGTAGACACTCCATCACTAGGATAAAACACAGTGCATGTTGGGATAGCGCGGAACATTGCGAGATCCTCCAGTGCCATCTGGGAGGGGCCATCTTCACCTGGACAAAATCAAAGCATATTTTAATACAGAAACTTTCCATGAAACACTAAACAATCAAACAAATTCATAATTTGTGGCAATCTCTTAAGTTCAAACAATGTCATAAAACCAGGTACCTCAAATCAGAATGTCTTACCAATGGACACGCCACAGTGCGAGCCAACCAGGTTGACGTTGGACTGGGAGATGGCAGCCATGCGGATGTGGTCATATGCACGAGCGAGGAAGGCGGCAAAAGTGCTGGCGAATGCAACCGTGCGATCACGAGTGGCACAACCAATGGCCACACTCACCTGAAAAAATTAAAGTAGTTTTTATTTAATACATCACCAATAAATACTAAGCATGGCTATTTTATGGTTTACAATTATGCATACGGTAAACACTTTTATCCAAAGAAAATTTACAATACATTCCCTGCACACATTTTGTCAGTTACCTGGGAACCAAACCCATGACCTTGGCAGCACTAGTACCACACATGGTTCCAGCCACAGGACTGGTTCAAGAAACTGTTTACATTTATGCATTAGGCAAACATCTATCCAAAGCAACCTGGATTAGATATGTATAGCTTGAAGTGTATTCAAGCTATTCATATGATCATGATCAAGATCAGTTCAGTACGTTACCTGGGAATTAAACCTACAACCTTTTGTGCTGCTAACGCAATGTTTTACCAGCTGAGCTACAGGAAAATTGGTTACTTGCAAGTCAACATTTTGATTCTAGGTGACTTTGACTTATTGACCCTGAATAGCAGTGAATGTGGTAGAAGGGAATTTTGTTAGTCTGTATCGTCATGTCCTATTTATGGAGTAAGAATTTGACTATTATTAGTAATAAAGTAACTTAGATAGTGAATAGTAACAGACTACATAACTTGCAGCAGATTACCGTGTAACCAGGTTATATTAAGTACCTTCGATGCACAATCCGTATGAACAGTGCACCACCCCTCAAATTCAGTTTTCAGACAATTTAACCTCTTTAACTTTAGAGTGTATACCAAAAATTATCAGTCAGGCATGATAATTTTTACTTGACCTTTATGGAGCAAGCTTTAGTTATCTTTCAGCATAAACGAGAAAACCTAACATCCAGTTACACACCATGTTTTGTTCAGCAATGAAGCACTCGATGAAGCGATCAGGATGGGCCTTCTTGAAGATATCAGAGAAGGTTGAATTCTTGGTGTCACCATCCATGGCCACCACACGAGGGCTGGCATCTCCCATCTTCTTCAGGGCGACACCATAAGCTTTCCTGGTAGAGATCTAAATGACCAAACA
>JAZGTK010008157.1:0-18582 GCA_036877625.1 Ambastaia sidthimunki
CGTATTGACATAAACTCTAATGAGAGGACTCAAACAATTTGTGCTTTATGTAAATAGGAGGATCACAAGCATTTAGTTACTGTCTTAGACTATAAGATTTCACTGCAAAGCACATACAAGTAACTGACTCAACAGTTTCTGGGCCTTCAAAGCAAAAGGCAGTAGAATCGACTAGTGAAAGAACAAGCTGAGGTCAGTTTAAACAGACTTGCCAGATTTCATTTGGATTTCCCATGATGCATTACATTTTTAAGCATTGTATAATTGTAGTGAAAGTAGGTGTTTGCATTTGTTTCTGATTGTTATGCACTCCTCAGTGTGTGCTTAATTGCATGGCATGTTTTATTGTGAATACTTGTATATGAGCTATTTGAGTGCGCCTGCCATTAAAAGGAGTGTAAGAGGGTTGTAGCTCAGCTGTATTGTACAGTTGGTATCCCTTTTCTTTGTTTCTATGACAGTGTGACCGAGACAGTGTTTGTTAATTTTGTATTTATTAGTGGTCATTAGTTTTGTTCTTGGTCTAAAAGGAGCTCTTGGCTGAAGAGCATTACACAGCTTTAAAACAATCATACCTCATTCTCTTATGGTGAAGCTCAGGGTTAACCCACCATTGTTAGACCCTCTGCAGGTGTTTGAACCAAGGTTAAAGCCCACAATGTGAATAATGAATTTTTAGGGTGTGTTTGTGTATTTAGTAGGGGTTCTGTTCCATAAGACTTTAGAAGTGTTTGAAGCTGCGCACAAAATAATTTGTTTTCCTGTACAAAGTCTGGAAAAATATTTAGTTTCAGTTTCAAAGATGTACCATTGTGACATAGGTTTGCTCAGTCTTTTCATGGAAGTGCTTGCTTGTGTGTACCAAGAATACTGAGCTTGAATGTGTGTGTGTGTGTTTGAGTGCTCTCACAAATCGTCTGAGTGGCGGTTGCCACGGCGCCTGTGAGGGTCGTATCCCTCGGTGACCAGTGAGAAGTGTGACAGCGGCGCACACTTAAAATACAGCAGCTCGGAGCTATAGCCAGGAACACACACATGCAGAGAAAGATATTACAGAAAGATGTAATGTAATTAAAAATAAAATATTATGTGCATTTATCCAATTGATCAAGAAAAATATGAAACTCATCTTTGGTAGTTTATTTGACCTTTTCCACTTGTATACATTATGCAATGTTAAATGTTTATTAAAGAAAATCTTCCAACAACAGTAAGACGTAGAAATACATAAAAAGAACATTAGAATGAGAGAGGAATTGTTAAAAAATGTCAGTGTGAAAGTGAAGCAGAGTGGCAGAGCTGAAATGATTGAAAATGGCCTGTGGTCTGGTGCAGAAATAAATTATGCCTCTTTTCAATTAGTTTCACAATTATTTTTTATTTAGTAATTAATAAAAGCAGGGGTTGGTAAGCCTGAGGCTTTGTAGCCATTACTGCTACACTGGCACACATGTGCATACACAAATGACATCCACAAACAATGACATATGCACACTCGCAAGTCTTTCACGATCAGCATACTTATTTTTATGCATACACACACTCCTACTCATCACTAACTCACAAAACACACTAACCATTTAATTATCTCGGGCAACTCATTAACTCACAATATAAATATTAGCAGGTGATTTTTAATGCAGGGAAGCACATTGTTTAGCCCTGTATATCCATTGTCTTTCTTTTACAATTTTGATAAATGTGTTTATAAAACGTAGTTTATTCTGATGTTTTCAAAATGCATAATGATTCTTAGTACATTAGTACAGTTTAAAAACATTTTAATGGGGCGTGCATTCATATTCTTATTATCCCCCCAATCCGCTTCAGTTTTATGTTTGTTAATAGACACTAAATCAGTTCATAATTCACTCCTGCTTTCCATCTGAATACAAACGGCTGCTGCTGTTTCACAACGAAAATTACGAATAAGTGGCAAATATCAGCACACAACATCTTTTCTCTGTTTTGCTCACTCACTCCACTTATTTTCACAACATTTCTTTGGTTTGTAATTTGTTCTGTGACTCATAACGCACTTTGAGTGGGAATATTTATTCTGAATATTTACCTAATGGAGGGTCAGGATAGACCCGCTTTACAAACCCCCACAAGCCACTCCACAGGAATTGAAGTTAAACAGCTCTTACTGAAGAAAAACTGAATTACAGCTTGGCCCATGCACTTTATTTTGCAAGCTTTACTAATGAAATCAACTACAACAAAGGTTAACGTGTTCATCGCAATACTGTAACATGTCTGGCGTGTTGAATAATAAACAAAAAAATTTGCTTCATTAATGCACATAGTCTCAAGATGAGCAAAACAGTAGACACTGTCTTATAAGACAGTGTAAGTGCAACACACACACACAAACACACACACTTAACCAATTAATGATGACCCAGTTCCACCTCTCCTATTGAACAGCCATACACACACATCTAATTACACACCCAGAGGAAAGAGAGAGAGGGTGAGAGAGAAGGAAGTCTGATCATCTCTGATTAAGGGAGGAGAGGACGTGGAGAAGGGGGATATAAGTTCCCTGAGGGCTTTTAATGTGCGACAGGGCCATTAGCACATGTTACATGTCATGAATCCACAACTGCTTGTCTGTACTGACCCTACGGACCCTGCTGTGCACTGGACCACAACTCTGTGTGTGTGTGTGTGTGTGTCTGTATAATCATGTGTTTGTTTGTATACGCACAGGCGCATGTGTGTGTGAGAATTATGTTAGTATAGACAATGTCTAGTCAGGTCAAACACTTTATTGTCATTTTACAAGTGAAATGATACCAATGAGTGTAAATTTTATAGTATAGTGTTTTAGCCACTTGTGTGCATAGGTGAAAGAGTTTAAGAATTAAGCTAAAATTTGACCTCACATGCCTTTTAACCATTTAATCAGGTCAGGAAATTATAGAAATAAATTATTGTAAGCATTACAATCCTTGCACTGTTTGCAGCGTGACATCCTTTATAGCATAAACACAAATACACAGAGAAAGATGTTGTACGTACCTTATACCAGTCAAATTTGATTTCATTTCATGAAAATCATAACATTTCTATTCAGGCCTGTTTGGTGATTGTACAGTTTTACTGTAACTGGCAGACGGAATATGTCACAGTATTACCTATAACTGGTTTACTCAGAAAACGTTTCTTTCTTTTACTATTCTTTTTGTGTGGTTGTGTGGACAGAAAGGTGTTTCTTTTCTAAATAAGGGTGTTTTGAACGAGCTTCACAGGGTGTCAGACCACAATATTTATAAATGCTGTATTTGCTGCAAAATGTTCACTGGGAATCTAATGCACTAATTTTTACATTTTTTGGCAAACAATTTAAGTGAACCAAAATGGATAGATAGGTTGTGTGTGTGTGAATTAGCCTCTAATATCTGAATGTAGAATTGCAGTTTTGTAAAGTGCAGGCAGTGTAATTGATTTCATTTACACCTGTTGGAAACTGGTGCTGTGTGCATATATCATGATTTGTTGTTTAATAATTTCTTTAATACAAACTAATAAGGCAGGAACAGAACATATATTTTTTTAATTAAATCTAACTCCACTCAATATATGTTACTAGCCACTTGAGATTGGCCTACATATTAACATCATAACAAACTTTTTAAACTGTTTAAAAATAAAAGGGAAGATAAAAGATTTTCTGTTTGTTTGTTTTGGAACTTTCAACTACTAGCAGTCTAGCTAATTAAATAACTGCACAATGAAACTGGCATTTTTTATGTAAATTTTAGTGCCATTAAATTGACCGCAGTTGTAGCTTGTTAAAGCATTGTTTGTGTTTGTTTTTGGATATTGTCATAACCACCACAAAACCTAGTGGTGTCACGCGAGCGCTTAATATTTTCGTTTAGCGCGTGCACGCGCAAAGCTCGCGTTACGTTTTCCCGTCTTCACTACAGTTTTGAAGGCAAGAGCGCTCGCACATCGTTTTGATTTCGTTTTAATAAGGTCAGCAATAATCGCGCATATCCAGCCGTGGAGAAAACAACTCCCAGGGGGTCTATTGCAGAGGCACGATCCGCCAAAACCCCGAGGTGCCGTGAGCTGACCCGCGAGTTTCACAAACAATTTTATCACGCGGTGCGGGATGTCTCGCGGGAGCGGCCTCAGCACGCTCTGCGCTGATCGCCATTGTCAGCGGCTTGCGCTAATAAAATCGTCCCTCCTGCAGGCGAGGCATGTCGGGAAATTAATTTTATCTAATTATCCTGATGGAGCAGCAGCTTTTTCACATTGTAATTAAAATCTGACCTGCAAGCTTCCTATTTAGTTCTTAGCCGTAAAAGGAATTTAAATTAAATAAATAAAATGTTTAGGCCTGTTCGCTTATTGTTTTCTCCATCTCTCTCTCTTCTTCTCCCTTTTTATTGGGGGCTGCAGAGGACAGTACAGAAGAATGCAAAGTACGTGTGTTTGGCCAGTAAAAACTGCCCTGTGGACAAAAGAAGAAGAAATCGCTGCCAGTACTGCCGTTTCCAAAAGTGTCTCAGCGTAGGCATGGTGAAGGAAGGTAAGACACACACACACACACACCGACACCTTTAAAACAAGTATGCAAACACAGAGGGCAAAGCACCTGAATCTAGGTGATATTCTAATATGCAATGTGGCCAAACCACTCAGTCCAATTATCACACACTAGGCCTCAGTGCATATGACCCCATCTGGACCTCTGGTTAGAGACTGACGGAAAGGAGATAGACACTCTACCTTAATCACGTAAAACCTACAGGCTAACACACTACGATCGAGGAGCGTTAATGCAGATTTGTGCATAGCTGGTTTGGTTGGTTAGTTTGAATGTCTGAATGAATTAAGCTATAATGGAGGTGTTTACCGGCAGTACTTTGTTTCTGCAATCACAGTCTATCAGCAGCTCAGAGCCGGTAATAACACAACATACGGAACAGTCACAAGCCCATGTGTTTATAGAGACATTTAATTCTCATAGAATTTAAGCACAAATGTATTGTGATTCAAGAAGATCACACATTAGTTAATCCTTCCCACCCCAGCTGGTGATCAGGACAGCTATTTGACATTCTCTTTCCTGGTCTCTGTTCTCTCTTTGAGACCTGCAATGGTGTAGCTTTCATCTGCCCCCTACTGGTCATTCCAGCATTTTTTGAGCGGGATATAAACAGATTGATAAATAGTTCTGTTTGTGGATGGAGCAGAAGTCCATAAGCATTTACAAAACGTACACATTAATTTTTATTGAAGGCTGTATTAAAACTCTGGATGTCCCA
The DNA here is from genome assembly GCA_036877625.1 of Ambastaia sidthimunki. Lineage (NCBI taxonomy): Eukaryota > Metazoa > Chordata > Actinopteri > Cypriniformes > Botiidae > Ambastaia > Ambastaia sidthimunki. The sequence goes on from JAZGTK010008157.1 coordinate 5,289, forward strand.
ATGCAACTTGCTGGATCATTTGGAGCAGTTGTTCTCAACTCCGGTCCTGGGGACACTGCATGTTTTGTATGTTTCCCTTCTTTAAAACACCTGATTAACAGAAAGATCCATAAACTGAATTGAGTGTGTCAGATAAAGCAGACTTACAAAATGTGTGCTGTGTGTTCACAGTATCGGAGTTGAGTATAAAACAACATGAAATATAATATAGCAACACAGATCTAATCATAGTTATGCAAATACATAAATGCAACCACTTTAGTACCACTTTAGTATTACATTGTATTCTCTAAACCTTTTGTTTGTGTGTGTGTCTTTGATATAGTTGTACGCACAGACAACCTGAAGGGGAGGAGAGGTCGCCTGCCATCCAAACCAAAAAGCCCACTTCAACCCGAGCCTTCACCCCCATCACCTCCTCTTAGCCTATTGAACGCACTTGTGCGGGCCTACTCCCAGTCTACACCACGAGAACTAGACTACAGTCAGGTAGACGAGTGTGTGTTTGCGAAATTCTTTTGCTGTTGCATCAGTCGAGACAGTATTCCCAGCTAACAGGGAACACTCTTTTAAAGATCTCTCAGTTATCAAAAACATTCTTGCAATACTATTAGTAAAACCTTTTATATCATATATCAAAAACATTATTCTTAAGTTGTTAGTGGAATGTTTTGCAAACATCACTGAATTAATACTGAATGTTAATACCAAACGTAAAAAAACTGGACGTTTTTGTATGTTCCTGGAATTTTTTAAAAAAAGTTTGTAACATTTTTATTGGAAATCTAATGGAAATGTTAGAGAAACGTTCTTACAACCTAAAATTGTTAGCTGGGTTTCCGTTAATAGATGAACTGTCACTTTAATATCAGTGAGAATCACATTAAAAAAGGTGACTGTGATTTGCTTGGAATACTCATATCACTCTTTCTCTTCCTGTAGTTCAGTGCGGTGGAGCCGGTTGGACTGTCTGAGTCCCAGCAGATCCAGATGTTCTACAGAGTGTTAACCGGCTCCATGGAGGTGACGCGCTGCTGGGCCGAACGTCTGCCTGGATTCTCTGAGCTGCACCATGATGACCAGAACATGCTCATTGACTCTGCTTTTCTTGAACTCTTTGTGCTTCGTCTTGCCAACAGGTGATGCATAACTTTACAGATATATATGTGGTTACACAGTAAAGGTCATTTTGTTCTTTTTTTTGTTTTGGGTGATATTACTAGTTAATTTTAAATCTGCCCATAATATTCGTTCGCATGATTCGTTCACATGAAGTCTAGGATTCTGTTTCAGAAATTACCATGAGGTGTAAAGTATCATTATGAGTGTGATAAAGTCATTCACTGACAGTGGGATGATTTCTGTTATATCACACTGCATTTACTATTATTGACTATCTGTATCACAGTAACGTGTGTGTGTGTGTGTGTGTGAGGGTATGGGTTCTGTCTCTCTGTTCAGCGCTGTAAGGTTACTATGGACACTGTGTGGACGCTCCAGTGGAATTCACTTATTGGTTGTTTTTTTAATTTATTGGTTAACAGCCCAGACTAACCCATCCCCCATCAGACATGTCAGAAACATCTGTGTTTTAAACAGAATATACTTCATCATTTATATTACAGTCATTGCATACTCTTAAAATATGTCACTGCACTTTTAATAATATTGGTTTTCATTACAAGGCAGTAAACTTGAATCCACGCTTGGAGTAACCTGTTGTTTCTAGACTTTAAGTAGAAGTCTGTGTCAATGTGTCTGTGTTGTGACTCTGTGACATTTTTGTTTTAACAGGAAATGAATTTTTTTGCCTCAGCTCAGCTGCTCCCTGTTAAACTAGCACTGATGTGCTAACCTCTCTCTCTCCCTCTTTCTCTCTTTCTCTCTTTCTCTGATAGTGTAAAAGCAGGTGCAGGGAGGGAGGGCAGTGGGTGGTGGCGTCACAGCCTCAGTAGGGAGCTGCAGACTTGGGTTCTGACTCATTTTAGTGGGGGGATTCGTCCGGGTTTACGTCACATACGCTGTAAAACTCGCAAGATATGTGCTTGCAGCATGTGGAGGCTTCGCAATACGGGCAAACATACATAACGTACACGCTCAAATACATGCACCGTTGTCACACGTTAAAAATAGGCTGCAAACGGGCTGCAAATCGGCTTGCAAATACGGGTTCTTGTAGCTCAACTCATAGAGATGCTGGTAACAGCAAGGCCATGGGTTTGACTTGGGCACAATCTGATAACATGCACCTTGAACAAGTCACTTTAAATTAAAGCGGCTGCTCATATACATGCTCATACGAACATGAATGAATTATTACGGCATGCAGAAACACAGAGGCTAATGAATGATTGGACAACAAAGAGAGCATCTTGCTCTGTCGCAGATTTTAAAGGAATGTGTGCATTTCTCAAGAATGTTGTTAATTTTCTGTGTAATAATGAGGATCTTTTATTAGTACTCTCTCATTGTGTTTTCACTCTTTCTGTTTCTTCTGCTTGTCTTCACTGTTAGTAGATTATGGATAAATTCTAATTCTGAGTTCTGACATTAAGTACTCTTAGAGTCATTCTAAGCAAACGGACCAACTGAATCCCTTCACAAAAAGTTGTTCCAAAGAACAGCTATTCCCACATTACACTCAAAGATCAGCTGGAAATATTCCTTACAAGTTCACATATTTTTGGCTTTTGTGTGTGTTTTTACAAAAGACCACACATGGACGTAGTGTGCATGTTGAATTAAAATCAGACAAGGCAGTATTTTAAGCATGCATGTGGCTGCTATGCTATCAAGGAAACTTTATGATTCAAAATAAATTGGCAGCAACATCTTCTCACAGAGTGTTTCAGATGTTCGCATACGAGACAGTAATGCACCCTTCAGAGTGCTCTGCCATGTGGGGTTTTACATATGCATTCACATGCAGTGGGTTAAAACCATTAGGCTGCGTTAATGAAGCACATATTTTGATTATCTACCCCTCAAAGCTTCAAACGCTGCTCGGTGGATGACTCTCAAATATCTCCTCTCTGTATTTCTTTTTACCCCTTTTCCATTACACCTCCTCGACTATACGAGTGTGTGTTTCTCATGCGGACTAATGAAGAACAGTTCATGCAGCAGAAGCCAGCACTCCACAGGAAAAAGAGAGGAAGTTTTTCTTCCTAAATTGCAGGGTTAAGAGTGATGGAGTGAGGCAGACAGAGAAAGAGAGAGAGAGAGAAGATAAGTGGATGGAGAATAAGATATGAGTGGTAAGAGAGTGTTTGGGTGTTTCAGTGCAATTATGCCCAAACGTTCTTCCTCAACGTTTTTTATTCCACTATTAAAACAGCAAATAAATTTTTAACCCCAGAATACACTCAGACCACGAAGACTTTACTGCTTTGACCCGAAACCCTCTACTGAAGGACACAGCAGAGAGCGAGAGAGAGAGAAATAAAGAGTTTAATCTCAGGAATGTTTTAAAAGCTTTAATTGGGAAAGCTTGGCATAATTAGGTCCATTCCTATCTTTGATGTGCTCTTCCCTGTGCTGGCTTTCATTTGTCGCTATGGTAATTGTTTCCGTGCAGTTTGCTTTAAACACAGATTTTCAGCAGCCAGTCAGAACGCAGCTCGTCATCACATGAATCAGAAAGAGGTGATAATCAGTGTTTATGTGTGTGTGCATCACAGCAGTGTGTGTGTGTGCTCTGATAGTGTGTCTACATGCAGAATTAAAGGCTCACAAAGGCTAAATTGAAACAGGTACCTGTTCTGAAGGGAACGAGGAAAAAAGCTGATTAATTAAAAGATGAAAGCAGCTGACTGATCTCAGGCCTTCAAACGCCACCCTAAAGCTGTATAAATAACAACAGTTCTTCAACTAAACCCCCCTCCGTCTCATTTTCACACAGGTCACTGCTGGCAGAGGAGAAGTTTGTGTTTTGTACAGGCCTGGTCCTGCATAGGCTGCAGTGTCTGCGTGGCTTTGGCGAATGGTTGGACTCCATCCGAGACTTCAGCGCTCACCTGCAAAGTCTCAACCTAGACCTGCCTGCTTTCTCCTGCTTGTGCGCCCTAGTGCTGCTCACAGGTAACACACAACCCCCAAACACACAGGCACACACGCGTTTCTAGAATGATAGAGAGTTTCCACTGATTTCTTGATTTGTTTTCATATTTAACCCTAGTTTTCAACCTGGACAGAAGTGTAAAACTAATATTTCTTTTAAAATAAGAAAATGTGTAATATACATTTTAAAATATAAATTTGGAATTGGCATGGACTATGTGTGGTATCAATAAAAATGACTTTCCTAATAGGATTAACAAACATATGCTGAAGTAATTACTAAGAAAATCTAGCTTTTTAGCCTCATGAGCAATTTTAGATTTTCATTGAGACATTTAGTTCATTAAGCAGTTGGTCTCTTGGAAATCATTGGCTGCTCCCCTCAATGCTGGTAATTTCAGGATCCACCCACACACTCCTGTGGAAGTTCCAGTAATCCCCATGCTAATCTTTACACCCTTTTGGTGCGGCTGCTGGTGGTTGTCACAGTGATCACAGGTGTGGGGCAGGTGCTGACAGAGATTAGGTTCACCTGAACATCAGAAATAATCCTTATTAATCACACACAGCTGAGACAGAGAGAGGGTGTGAGGTTTTTACATGTGTCTCCTGAAAGCACAGGTGAAGAAAGTTGATTATTGGGTGACAGAGTAGGACTGTGTTTGTGTGTGTGTGTGTGTGTGTGTGTGTGTGTTTGGGTCAGCAGGTGCTTGAATCATACCATGCATTATTAACAAGGAGGCAAAACAGGTCAACCTTTATACAGACGAACACACTCTCCCACACACAAACACCCACAGTGTGAAAGGCTTTTGAGAGAATACAGATGTAAAAAAAAAAAACAGAAACATAAAACTAAATAATATGCACCTGTTCATACTTTCACAGGAGGCATTTTGGAAAAAAAAAAAATAATTATTTGCTTTATTTAAAATAACACATGCCTCAATGATCATTCACAGTAAGACCTATAACATGCCTAAAAGTAATTTGGGTCTATTTAAATTTCACTATGACTTCAAAAACTGTAAAGACAGCGAGAAAACTTAGTGGCCAACGTTCACCTTGCTTTTCTCTGCCACAGTCTACAGATGAATGTGTGTGTGTGAGTGTGTGTGTGTTTGTGTGTTCTGCAGCCCCTATGGAGCAGCACTTAACTCTGTAGAGGAATTGAGCGCTACTCAGCAGAGCTCTGCCCTCCACCACTCCCTCCCTCTCTCTCTTTCTCTCTCTCTTGGTCTCTCTTTCTATCTCTCTCTCTCCAGTTCTCCAGTCAGTCTATCGACCCTCTAAAAGTGTCTGCGGTGAAAGAGCACCATCGATCATCCCCCAGGAGAGAGAGAGAGATAGACATAGAGCGAGAGAAAAAACAGTGAGAGTGTGAGGGGACATAGGCTGAATGCATCTACTCTAAACACATAGAACTAAAACGCACACACAGAGATATCCAAAGCAAGGCAACATTCCCTCTCACTTCCACTCCATGGCTCCTCCATAAGCAAAGAGTGGGCACACACACACGTTTACTTATCTGTCCACATGGGGACATTCCATAGACTGTTTATATACACAGCTAGTTATAAAAACTTATGACCTAACCCACAACCCTAACGGAACATAATTTTACGGAAATAATGGAAATTATTGGAATAATGGAAATTACGGAAATTATTTACTGTATTTTTGTAGTGTTTTTACAAATTAGGGTTTTGGTGACTTTTAGGTAAAAAAATGTCCCCGGTATATAGTTAAACAACCCCCCCACACACACACATTGAGGCAGGCGTGACCTCTAATCATAAGAAATTAAAAGATTCTGGGTTGAATTCGGATTCTATTTACCAAATGAAGCTCTGAAATGATTACATGAAAAATACTGTTAGTACTTTTGAAGAAGTGCTAACTGTCCTAACTGTATACCGAACACACATACTACACAAAATTTCACTAAACACAAACAACATGTACATATCGTATAAAGACATGATTATGTGGGTCATAGATTAATCTCGCATTAACAGGCCATTGGTGTTCAGGGACTGCAGGGTTGCTATGGGTAACTGAATTAATGCTGGGTTCTAATTTAATTTGGTTACTTATTGCTCCAGATAATCCTTATAATTGCTGTAATATAATTACATGTGTTTGGGTTAATAATTTAAAATGTGTGTAAACCTGCAAACTAGTGTATGCAGGTGTGTTTATTTATGTGAGCAGGTGTTAGACCTAATCAGGGGTGTAAATTTAAAAACGAGAAGACAGTGTCTTGTGAATTAAGTTGTTGTATTGACATTTTAGCAAATAGACCAATTTAGTGTTAATTGAAAAAACTCAGTGTCTTCCTTGCTCTTTTTTTCATTGTAGAACAGTGTCCTGGTCTGAAAGAGCCCAAAAAAGTGGAGGAACTGCAATCCAAACTAATTTGCTGCCTACGAGATCATCTGAGCTCAAGTGGGGCAGGAGGTGTGGCTTCTGCCAGCAAGGCCCCACCCCCTGTGGGAGCTGTACTTGGCTTGAGGGCAGAGCTTCGATCTCAGCGCACACAAGGCTTACAGAGGATCTTCTACCTGAAGCTTGAGGACCTTGTCCCACCCCCACCGCTCATCGATAGGTTTCTGGACACTTTGCCCTATTGATGACCACGCCCACCTTTGGACTCAATTGACACGCCCACAAGCTCACCCAGACACGCCCACAGCGGCCACAAACTCACCGTTTGGGGACAGAGCCAGTAGCTAACAGTAACACTGAACTCAATATCCCATGAGTCCCAAGATTCTGGCAGGAAAGGACTCACTGTGTCTGAGGAGAAAGAAAACAAATCAATTGTATAAGCGCTTTTAATCTCTGCTCTGCGCCTGGTATGTGTAGATATGAGACAGGGATGGAGCGTATTTGTATGACTGACGCTTGTTGGGAATAGCACATGGTGGAGACCAATGCCTATAGCTCAGCGTGTTACGTCAGGAGAAGTATTATTGGCGTGAGAATGTGTGTGTGTGTGTGTGTGTGTAACCAGGCAGTCTGAAAGTTCCACCCTAATCCGCCTCAATAATAAACAGTCATGTTTATTACTAACATACTCTCACAAACACACAAGTGCACACAAAATGTTCTTTCACACATACGTGCAGATCCACAAAGCCAGCCTCACATGCCAGATTATGACATATCAACTGTTGTTGGCAGAAACAAAGTGGATGTGTGCGTGAAAACATGTAGGAGTGTTTCTGAGGGAGGCTTTCGACACAAACAAATCGACAGAGTGCATTAATGTCCAGAATCGCAGTTGATCGCACCCCACAAACCTGCAAACAAGTGCAATTTACTAAGTGCTATTGTAAACGAAGGGAGAAAAGAGAGAGAGAGAGTGTGTGTGTTGTATGTTCCAGTCATATTTCAAACTCTAAATTATTTTAATACTAAGACTTGCCTTTTAAGGTAAAGGTTTCAATTTGAGTAAGCCCAGTCTGCGCACTAACTTTTTAATGACGAAGTTCCACAGACTTGAAATTACTATAGTGTTTTTTTTTTGTTATTAAAAACTAAGGGATTTTAGAGGTAGGATAACGGACTAAAATTATTAGAAGTAGAATTGGGGCTTCAAGCACTTAAATAACAGGAAGAAGGAGATAAGAGGAGGCAGGAGAGAGAGACAGATGCAGAGAGAGGATGGAATTGATGGAATGAAACATTCCACGTTTATGCTCATTTTCGTATGTTTATAATGTCTACCCCATTTATTGATATGAAGGACATTATTGCAAAAATGTCTTTTATATGTACAAGAAGTAAAAAAGGATTATATGCATGGTTTTGTCCTTCTTGCCTCTGCTTGTATTTATTTTGCAAAGACTGCTGGCTCTACAAGGGCTTGAATACAATACTGACCGGGCGTTATCGCTTGCTTACTGTATGGCAGCAGTTTGAACAGATGAGAAAAGTACAGATTATATAAATATATATATATATACACAATACAAAACTAATATTTTGAAGTGTTTTTATCTGATAGCTTTTTTCAAATCTTGTGGTACAAGTTGTGCATTGTTTTTTGAAAAAGAAACATGAAAAAAAGAAAAAAACATGTTTTTCAATGTCTCTTGATTTTAGTTTTTTTTTCTTTTTGGTTCACTGGAGGCTCTGTTCAGCACTTTGAAATCATAAAAAACCTTCTGATTATTTGTGTGAAAGCGTCCTTTTTCTTTTTACCTCTGTGTAGATTTTTATATGTGCAGGTCTGAAAGCATAAGATGTGTTTTTCTGTTGAAGCCGTGTTTGTTGTTGTAAGTCAGGATGAGATGGAGGGACTCCCCCGTTGTCAAGTTCAAAAAGCAGCGATGTGCGAGTTACCTATCACCCTAATCCCATCTTATACCCTAATGTTGTGTGTGTTGGCAGATCAGGGTTCAGGTCAGGGTTCTGAGAGTGTTGGGTACGGCAGAGGGATTGAGTTGGGGGATGGATTCAGATCATTTTGGGGGATTCTGACCACATCAGGCCTGCAGTCCTCGTTAAGCCCCATCGATCCGGGCTGTGACATTTTAGTGCAGAAACACAGACACTCGCACACACTGACAAGGCTGCTCTTTCTCTGTCTTTCTCCATCGCTTTCCTAATTTGTCATGGATTGTCGTGAGCACAACTCACTATTCATGCACATGCACATACCTACATACATACTAATTTTAAACTATGGTGCCTTTTCAGTCAGCTTAATAATGCAGTGAAAGTTTTGACAATATTATCTGATAGCGCACTCGTGCATAGCCTACAGGCTTATGTACCCACACTCAAATGTATGTATTCCCAAAAGAAAATTGTATTGCTCAGAAGTTGCTCTTTGAGAACTACCAAGACAACTGGGTTCTCATCATTTACTCTGAAAAATTAAGAGACAATTTATGACATAATGAGAGTAGAATTATAACAAGGAATGTAAATAGCATATTTTAGTTCATTAATACAAGTTTGAGTTTATATGTATATATGAGTTACAATATGAGTTCATACTGAAATACAAAACTTTAAATTTCAGGCTTTGGCGTCTGAGCAAATTTGTTGTGATCGTTTTTAAAGTTAATAAACTCACATTAAGTCTCCATTGATTCTCCAACAAATCGTATTGCTGTGTAGGAGAAACAACTGAGAACTTCAAGAGATATCAGTTGTGGTTTTTCTTTTCACATACAATTAATTCAAATAATATATGTTCTTATTTAAAATGAGACAAAAGGTGTTTGCATTACTTTGTCAGTGGCATATTTATATTATAATATTTAAAAGTGTCAATAGTTGGAGTTTTCAGTGACTATTCTAAACACCAGCCACACAACCACACTTAGACAGGTGGAGAGCAGGTTGGTGAAGCTGTCAGTCTGGGGGAGGGCGGATCGATTTAGAGTGACAGGTAGCCGACCCCCCTTGAGTCTTCATTAAAACCCTGTATTAGAGCTGCAGGGGAGGGGCAGACACACACACACACCTCATTTCCCTGTAACTATGGTGTGCTGGGTGTTTGTGTGGCTCATGATATATTGATTGGTTGTTAGTGAGTGTGCTGAGGGGATCAGCAGGGCTGAATTCACACTGTGTGGAGCAGAAACAAAGCTTTAGTGGAAGAGTGAGACCAGACGCACATGCAAATCAGCTGTAATGCCAAACTGCACATTTGTATTAGCTTCCATCATGACAACTATTCTGAAAATAAATACATTTATACAATATGAAAACATTTTTTTAATAGCAAAAGTTCCTAAAACAACATTTGTTAGGTTAGTGTTGGATCCTTAGATAACATGGACAATGCTTCAATAAAACAATATAAACGTTTTATATGAGGCATCAAAATAAGTGTAAAGTCATTCAGACTTCAGTTTACTAACTCTAAAACAACTTTTTTGTTTTTGCATACAGTTTATTACTGATCAAAATGATGTTACTGAGAAATATTTTATATTTAGCAACCTAAACAACATGATAGATTAATTAAGCACTTAATTTACAGTGCTTTTATTATTTAGCAATAAATGTTAAATTTATAAATGTAAATATAAGAAAAAGTATTACTTAACGAAGCACATAACTGATTTTCTCGTGCACTGAATGTGAAATATATGCAAAGCCATCAGCCTGAACAGATACACATGCACATGACATTTCTAGGCAATCAGACTTAGATGACAAACTGTTAGATGACAAACTGGACATGTTAGATAACAAACTGGTGAAAAACTTACAGCTGTAAGTTAATCAGAAAATGTAAAAATCGAATTATACTATACATTTAATACCAATAGTGTAACACAATTCTTTATGAAGTCTGTGGGGGTATTCCAGATTAATATCTCTTAGTTATGTGGTCTGGCCTTTTGGGGTTTACCTATGGGTGACAAGCTTAAACTGAAGATGATGGTGATATGATGAAGACTGGTCCCTACACAGACAAGTGGGACTCCCCCTCAGGTAGGCATAATGGTGGGGGTAGGTGAGGGACAGCCAGAAATGCCACGTGTGGCAGAAGTTTAAAACATAAGACTGATCTGATAAACCGACTGTGGCCTGCCAGCTTACAGACCAGTGAGACACAGAGAGTCTGTTGGGTTTGAAAAGCCCTTCAGAAGCCCTTTTAGATTGCACCACAAGCACTTTCAGTTGTTTTTCCATCCTCCCACACCTTTTTCTCTGTTTTTATGCATCTCATGCGCTCTTTCTCTTTATAAATCTCTTCCTCAACCAGTGTTTGATATAAAGCTTGTCTTTCTTGCTAATCAGGTTAAAACAGGTTTAAAAGTTAATTATGTATGTAACTTTCCACTTAACAGTTTTAGGTAAGAATGTTTCCCTAACATTTCCATTAGTAACAAAAACATTAAAAATAGAATGTTCTAGGAATGTTCAAAACATTCAGTTATTGACATTATTTTGTAACATTTTTAAAAAAAAACTATTACTTTAAAACTACATTTTTAAAACACAAACTACTTAAGGATAACTTTTTTGATATGTATATGACATTTAACGTTAAAAACATTATTTGCTAATGTTGAGAGAACCTTTAGAGAGTGTTACCCAATGTTTTATCAATGTTCTTTGTTAGCTGGTTTTTTTTGGACTGTCAATTCCATATCCTTCTTTGTTGGATTATTCGAATGTGAACTATTACACATCTAACACTACACTAGAACATCTGCTTATATTAACAAAGTGATCATTCATCAGTCAAAACCTACATCAGAACTGATCAGCCCTGTTACCTCTGTTACCACACAACACTATCAATACACAGATGTGCACATGCCTGCCTGCCTATGATATGACATGTTATTTTTTGCTTGTGAGAGGCTGTAGTATTTCAGAAAGTGTACTCTAATCAGTTTGAAAGCGCATGAGTGATTATCAGTCATGTAGATAAGGTGGTTTGTATCTGTTGAAGAAGCTTATGAAACACTGGTCGACTGGTTGTGTGGGTGATGTCTTTTTAGGTTACTTAAAAACTGAAATGATGGTTACATCTGTCTTTTTGTTTGTGTGCTTATGTGTGTGGAAAATCCCACAGTTCCAGATTTTTCCTAAACCTCTTGGGAGAGACAAAATAAAGATGCCTAGGGAAGAGAGAGAGAGAGAGAGAGAGAGAGAGAGAGAGAGAGCTTTGGTTGGATCTCAGTACTCACATGTGGTTAATCTGCTGGTGTTCCCTAAAGCCGGAAACACTGATCATCAGGGCACTAAGGAAAAAGCAGGTGTCTGTTCCCCAATTATGCTATCTGTCATTAAACAATTCCAAATATATTTAGTGTGTCATTTAAATCTCTAATATATTACACAAAGAAAAGAATGTAACTTGCACATTTAATATTCAGAGCATAATCTGGTGAAACTGTAGGGGTTTTGTAAAGCAGGTATCAATATCTAATCAGTTTCTGATAAACACATCATCCAGACACTCGTTGCGGATCACGTTTATTTTTTTAAACAGTTCCGCACAGTCGGACACATTTTAGCGTTGCACACATCTGAAAGCGAAACCATTGATTACTAACATAAAGCTGGTGACAGCGACAGAATCGCAGACTTCAGAAAATCGCCGTTTAAAGTTTTGTCTGAGAGGTAAGGAAAGAGAAGTTCATTACTTTAATATATTGGGTTTACTATCACATGACAGACAAGTGTGTTTTTGTGTGTAGCAAGATAGTTCATCCCATACAAATTGTAGTTTTCTAGTCTAGTCATTAACTATTGCTTATTCTATGATAAAGATGTTGTGTTGAATTTAATAACGCAAACATGCACTGATTAAATGTTCTTTCCAGTTGTTGTCAGTTAATATTGATAGATTACCTTTAGCTCACTAAACTTGTTGTTTCTGACAGCTGGAATGTAGTGAACATCTGTTAGTTTGGTAGCCAATATTAGCATGTTTTTGTAGGACATTTTGCTTTCAAATCTCTGACACCACAGTAAAAAAATGAGATTGGAAATCTAATTTAAGCTGGAAAGTTAACTTCAGTGAGCATTTCTCAGAATCAAAAACGTAAAAAATAATTTCCTAATATTACAATTTTTTACTGGTTATCTTGCTATTACCTTAAGGTTGTGTCTTTTTTGCAGTTTAGTTCATAGCAAGACTGAGTATGAATGGATGCTTTAAGCATCTGACCTTATAAAGGAGGTCATAAGTGACGGTCATGATGGTGGAAGAGGCTGGTAAGCTTCCACTCCGGCGCCTGGAGCCACCCATACAGAAATTTATTAAAGTGGCCATCCCCACTGACCTGGAGAGACTGCACCAGCATCAACACAACATAGAGAAGGTATACACACACACACACACACACACAGACTCAAACAGTGACAGCATTACATCACACACACAAATTTCAGCATATGGTCAACAGAGAGAGCAATATGTCTGTGTGTGTGGTCGCCATAGAGAGTGGACAGCTGAATATATCATGATGAATCTGAAATCTCACAGTCTGCCAGTTTGAGGAGCACATAATAGGATAACAGGGTGTTGTATAGCCTTAGAAACAGATTGGCCAGATGATAGAGAATTGCCAGGCTGTGAGCCAGTGGTGGCTTTATTAAATGTCTATAAGCTGTTAAAGCTGTGCTGTGAAATTCATTGAGCTCTTCTGTTGCAGTTCCAGAGAAGCAGAGAATGGGACAAACTTCACAAAGAACATGTAAACTCCAGCCGTACTGTCCAGGTACAGCACAATGTATCACAGCA
>JAZGTK010008158.1:0-18582 GCA_036877625.1 Ambastaia sidthimunki
AACACACTATACAAAACATAGTGTCTATACAAAACATTATGGTTTACATAATCATTGTTATTCATGTTACTTAGAGACAAAAATTCCCAGTGACATAATCTTCACACACTCACTCTTTGATGTGATGAGATACACACAGCGCTGGTTTGCAGGCTGAAGCTGATGCACAGAAAGCGAGTCACTGTTCTGGCTGCTGACATCATTAGAGGCAGAGCAGAAGAACTGGCTGATTTCAGTGCTGTTTGAACAGTGGAAATGTATATCTGTGTCATGGTGCAGGACGATGTTGTGTGGCTGCCCTACTCTGTACCAGGTGTACTGCACATCTGTTCCTCTCTCACTCCTACAGCGAAACTTAACAGGTTGTCCCCAACATGTCTCATCTACAGAACTGAGCGGCCAAACGTTTGGTTTCATTACAGCCTCTGAAATGAAATTGATTTGCTATTTACACCATTTTCAGTGAACGACCAGATGTTGTTTTATTCCGTCTTTACCCTTCACGTGGTGAAAACACTGTCTTACCTTTTGTTACTGTAACTTGGACCCTGCGCATTATATCGGCGTAGATTTTGTCAATTCCGACCCAGTAGATTCCAGTGTCATCTAACTGTAAATCTCTCACCTGAATAATTAAACCTCGGGACACGGCATCAATGATCCGTGCCCGTTTTCTGTACTTGGCCAGAGAAAATCCATCAGTGTCCATCCCAACCTCACATGAGGCTTTGGAGTTCCCAGCACACCAGTACTTCTTGTTAAAGCGCAACTGGTTTGTTTTGTAAGTGCAGGTAATAGTAAATGCGCTTCCCACTGTGGCTTGAATGCTTGTCTTATCGCAGTGAAGTTGCACACTAACTAGACAAAGAACAATTATGAAAGTAACATCAACATGCTGTTTTTCCAAGAATCATAAGATAATGTGATCCAACCATGTTATAGTTGAATATGAAATGTATAAATTAAACTTTAAATTAACTTACCAGGTGTGTTTTAAAGAAACAATGTAAATAATAATGAGGCAGACACATACAGAACATAGGAAACACATATTTCACACATATATTAAGTAGTTAATGGAGACTTACCCTGTGCTAATAGTAATAAACAAAGACCCTTCATACTATCTTTCCATCAATGTGTGTTAATCAAGTATTGTGTGTTGATGTATCTTGGTTTGTTTTAGCATCAAACAGGATGTTGGGCAGTGATGGACAGGTTGTGGTTTTCAAATGTCTCCATTCTCTTTTAGTTTACTGACACGTGTCTTATTTTCTTTTAACTGTGGTGCTAAAGGTGCAACATTTTTTCCAACTGAAACTGTGATTACAAAACGTAATTATAAAAAAAGCCCAAGAACATGCTAAATTTAATGCAAAAAATAACATAGCAAAATTAGCAGAAAGTGAAATTGCAAAGTATTTGTATGCAAGTTTAAAACCTGCATTAAGTCTAAATAGCTCATGATATTTTAATGCTTCTCCAGCTTCGTGTGGAGTTGCTTTGTGAAAGCAGTGCTTCTTTATCATAAATGCAGCGATGTAATAAATGGGTTTAAGGCGGAGGTTACAGAATGCAGAAAAAAGACACTGCAATTCCATTTTCAACCACTAGATGGAAACAGACAAACACGTTTGACGCCAACACGTCACAGATATTTCTTTGACAGGCCTGTCTGAAACAAAAAACTTCTGCTTACATGTCAAATGTGTGATTTTAAGTTTCTTAGACTGAATTCTATTTTTAAATAACTAAAGATATTAAAGTTATTAAATAACTAAAGTTAGTTTAGTTAAAGTTTCTATTTATCTATATCGACCTAAACATAGTTTATACACACAATGATTTTTAATATAAACATCAAAATGTTTGTTTCAAATGAATCAGAATTGAATTTAATCCAATAGCTCTCAAACACAAAGATTGTTACGTGTTGTTGATAAAGTACATCATGTCCACAAGTTACCGCTGCTGTCAGATTTATTTAGAGATGTCTGGTTAGATTTTATCATGTGTTGTGAATGTCATCAGACAGGCCTGGCAGCTGTCAGCACTGACAGTCGCGCACCCTCACTATTTATTTCTTACATACAAACACACACACACCCACACACCCACAAAAGCTTCCTGTGGGGGGTAGATGCTTTACGACCATGTGCTACAAACTATTAGACTGAAAGAACAAGAAAGTGAGAGAGACAAGGCCACATACAGAAAAAGAACGAGCAACAAGGCATGCACAACTCAACGCGTGGGAGAGGGAGAAAGAGAGAGAGAGAGAGAGAGACCAAAGTGAGAGAGTGAGGGAGGAGAGGGCCTTTACATTTGACCACAGACTCTGTCAACTGTTGCTGCCACTGCTTCCGTGAAGACAGATCACACAGTTCCTCAACTCAAGCACAGACGCACTTCGAGAACAGAGAGAAACCCAAAGATGTCCATTTCTCAGAAGCCCACCTTTCACTTCTATTGTCTGACATGACATTAGAAGCTTCTTTGTCACAAATCATGCCATGGACCCCCAGGCCCAGATTCTGAGGGGCTTATTGGCCCAAATCGCCAGCAAGGAGTCAGAAGAGGAGGGGGCAGAGAACGGCTTTGCTGGAGAGTTTCTGGTAAGTTTATCTTAACTAGTTATTCTACTTTGACGAATGGTGCTGCAAGGTTCCATTACAAAAGAACGAAACGTCTGTAATGTTGAGTAATGTGACTCATCGATTTCAGTAAGTGAATACTTCTAGCTTAATGGAAAAAATTGGTAATATACTCTTAGTTTAAAATGATCGGCATACTTCTTTATATGTTTTGCAAATTTGTGGGCCATTATGTAGCAAAAATTCATTTCTAAGTACGTCTGACCACTGAGCCAGACGTACTGTACATAATGTTTCACTATGGACTTCCTGATCTCTTAAAGTTAGAATGTTCATTTTTATTTCATTTATAAACAAATTAATCTATAGTGTTCGTTTAATGAGACATTCTACAATGTGTTTTGAACCCCACAGAATTACATTCATGTGTAATCTGCTTAGATTTGATTCCACAAGAACACTCATGTGTTATTCCAATCATCACACATTCCATAGGACAGTTATAGTGCCGGACAGGAAGTTGCTCGTGATTGGCTGACGCATCCTGAGACGCAAGTTGCTTTGTGTCACTTAAGTTTCAACTAAAACTAAGAATTTCAGTAATTAAATCGTTTTTGATAGTTTGTACTTATACTGAATTACATTTCTAAGAAAAAAGGGCTTTTTTCTCCTAACAATTGTATTTAGAGTATTCTAACGTTATAATGATCGGTATAAAATGAAATATACATTAAGTATTGAACACATGCGGTCCTACTCACAGGGGTTGTGTAACATCAGACAATCCGATTACAGATTACGGTTAACTAGACTTTTGTGCGACTGGACTGAGGGGTGTCTGTGGCTGAGACTAGACTGTCTACTTTCAGATATCTGCTTTATTATTTCTGTCAAACTGATCTGCTGCCACACAAGCTTGTGGTGGAAACCACAAACATTAAATGCCAAAAAGGGTCATTTGAGTCATTGGTTAATGGAGTCCTAATACTCACTCTGAGCAGGAAGAGAAACTGTATATTTGACAGCGCATGGAAATGTAAGATGTTTAAAATGTGAAATGTGAGATGTTTAAATCTCTTGATTAAACTCTTGTTTGAATCAATTCACACTCCACTAATCTTACAGCTACTAATCTTGGGCTATAAGAACATTTTCCTAACATTTCCATTTAAGTAAAAAAAAACATTAAAAATGTCATTTGGAATGTTCAAAACATCCGTTGTATAAACCTTATAGCTTGGCTACAAGCACATTATTCAAACATTTTTAAATTCTGAAACATTTTTGAAACGTTCCTCTATCAACTTAAGGATAATATTTTTGTGTGCTATATAACGTTAAAAAGTTCTACTAACGTTACGGCAAGATAATTTTTGATAACCTTGAGGGAACTTTAGGAGAATGTTAGCCAATGTTCTGACAAAGTTCCCTTGTCAGGAGCATTTTGGTTCCAAGATCTCATGCCAATTACTCAGCCTGCTATATTTGCTCACTGTTTGCTGGACTTCTAAAAACATTTCTTGTAACGTGACAAAACTAAGCTGTGGTCGGAAAGTCTCATGGCAAAGATGCATGTACTTATAGATCAGAGACATACAGCAGAGAACATTTTACACTTGTCTCATACACACACCATACACACATATATCAGCAAAATGTATTTTGGACTAATTTTAGCCAAAAGCTAAAACGTTTTATCTAGCATGTTGCATCAAATTGACTTTGTCTTAAAATAATGACAATATTAGCATTTAAGTCTTGAACGTGGTCTGAGCCACCATCACATCAATAATCATTAAGCTGTAAAGAAAATCTGAGTGAATACAAAAGTTTAAAGTGCAAAAAAGAAATAAAGCTAATTTTATGTAACATGTTTAAAACAGAAACTGAAGAGGCAGTCTACCAAGTATCGTGCAGAGAAGACGTACCCAACCATAGCTGCGGACAAACAAGACAACGTAAAGAAAAACAGATACAAGGACATTGTGCCATGTGGGTATAACTATACTGCACAGTACTACACTGTATTACATTATACTATTCTATACTGTACTATACTGCACTGTACTATATTGTATCATACTATACTATACTATATTAAACAACCAAAAATGATTATGGTGAAGACTAGTTTTGGTAACAAGTGTATATGTGTATGATGGACATGCTCACTGTTATGTTTTCTCACAGTTGATCACAGCAGAGTAAAGCTCTCTCTCATAACCTCCAAAAATGATTCGGACTACATCAATGCTAGTTTTATTAAAGTAAGTATGTTCTGCCAGTCACATAATCTATTTTTACTACGAACCTACCAAATCAGACAAAAGACATCAAGGTCAACATCACCATCATCATCACCAGAACATCATTACCCAACAATAATCACTACCAGTCAAAGCTTAGGCTCACTTTACTAAATGTTTTTCATAATCCTAAAAAGCTTTGAATATAAAGGCTTGTGCATATGAATGTACAAAAGGTTGAGCAATTCAAATGGTCACAAAATTAAATATTTCATTTTTGCATGGATGAGGAGCTGTTTTAAAATGCTGAATGAAAAGCCGACCGTTCTGTTTAAAAACAAACAAACAGAAACTTCATTTTGGTTTCAAGTTGGTAAAGGGAAGCCCAGAGTATGCAGAGCTGTAATGTTAAAAAAAGAGGTAATGTTTTGAGAAATCAAAAAGAAATATTTCACTACATAATAATTCCCATACTTCAATTAGTGCTATAAATCTATTATTTGAAGAAAATAGTAGTAATAAAATTCCATAAATAATATTAAAAAAATATACAGGATCAATAACTTTTGAATTTAATCTACACAAAATACATGTTAAAGAGTTCTACCTAAAATGCATCATGCAAACGCATTACACTTAAAATGCCTCATGCATTGATATAAGAAGAAACGGAAAACGTGGTGTTGATGTTAATGTTGCGCATTTCCCGTGTTAATTGCAGGGGGTGTTTGGCCCTATGGCGTATATTGCCACGCAGGGTCCACTTCCGAACACAGTGCTGGACTTCTGGAGAATGCTGTGGGAATACAACGTGCAGGTGAGCGTGCAAAGCATGACCACTGACACCAATTCCAGTTTCTGTTTCAGACAGGTGCAAGTGTCAGGGCAATGAAAAACATCACATGGGGTCAGATGTGCAAGGGGCTTGAAAACACAGAACTGTAATCAAAAATGTCTCAAAATTTCTCACTTTCTCACTGCAGATTGTTGTGATGGCTTGCAGGGAGTTTGAAATGGGACGGGTGAGTGTTTAACTGTGCTAAAACCTTGTTGAGAGTCACTGTTTCTTAAAAAAACATTTTAATAACCACATCCTTCTTGCCTCAGAATAGTGAAGCAATTTACTGAGCATGACACTAAATTCTAACTTCTTTTTTTATTGTGAGCTCCCACCCTTTAACAGCGGTTGCTATAGTACAATGTACAATTATAGTGCACTTTAATAGTTACAGTGCATAGTTATAGTGCACTTTAATAGTTACAGTGCATAGTTATAGTGCACTTTTATTTCTGCATATCATTTTTAGTAGCACAGCTACATCTGAAGGGAGCGGCTGAGGTTAAAACACTGCTTTTCCTCTTTCTTTCAGAAAAAATGTGAGCGTTACTGGCCAGAGTCACAGGAGGATGTATTTGTGTGCGGGCCTTTTACCATACACTGTGTAAGAGACGCTTCCTTACCAACTCACACCACACTTCCTGTCCTTGAGTGTTACTCAGAAATGTCTGTTTAAGCCTGTTGCACTAAAAACTCTGTAAGATGCACTTAAATATCTGCACCACCCATATGTTGGTCTTTGTCACAAACTGTTATCAGATCTGCATGCAGAGTATTCACGACTGACTGATGTTTTCCAAAATAACATCAGCACATTTACGATCTGATGAACGTTCCAGTCATGCAAATGTTTAATCTTGTCTAGGAGTCTGAGGAGGATAAAAGAGAATACGTGACAAGGACGCTTAAAGTAACATTTAAGAACGTCAGTAAAACAGTCATGTTTTTTCTAATACAAATATTAAGGAAATATTGTATGACCATTACATGCAGGTCTATATAACACTGACTCTTTCTCAGGAGTCCCACATGCTGAAGCAGATGCACTATGTGAACTGGCCGGATCATGGCGTTCCCGACTCTATTCCTGCAATACTGCAGCTGCTGCAGGACATGCGTGTTTACCAAGATCACGAGGACATTCCAATCTGCATTCATTGCAGGTGCATTTCTTAATCTACCAGAGGTTGCTATTGTGGTTATGATGTGATCTTCAACTTGAGGGGTGGAGGGCCAGTCAGATTCTGTTTGTATTGATAACCATGGAAACAGTAATCAGTGCTTTTTAAATAACAATTTTAACACCTCCCCCATTTACCACCTCCACCCTTGTGTGACAGGAAATGTGTAGGGGTTTGACCAACAACTAACAACAATACCCACCTGTATGGTTTTATAATGACATAATGTTACTGTGGAGACTATCTGCTTCGATATTGTAGCAATTAGTCTTTTAATATTTTTGTCAGGTTAAGAGAGATGGACAAACTCTCTTACTCTTCATAGTGACTAGAAATTTAAAAATGGAAAATTTTTGGAAATCCCTTAACCAATCAACCAGTTTCACCAATTTTAGACCATTCGTAAGAAATGTAAGAAGGTCAGATTGACTCGCACAGTTCTGCTTTATTACCGCAGCAAAATGAAAGCAAAAAGTAATTACTTTTATAAACCCACAGCGTCTGCCTTCAAAGTATTGAAGTATCAGAGCTTCTTAGACGCCTGAAGATTGTTGTCTTTCTCTGCTTACTTAACTGTGCTGACACACAAAGCTGGAGCGCAGCGTTGTTTAGTAGATTTAAACTTTCTATTAATCCAAGTGGCTTTAGTGATAAAAGCGCATTGTGTTTTGACTGTGGCTTATCTTCCTGGGATTCTTTGGGGATTTGCAGTGCCGGCTGTGGAAGAACAGGTGCATTGTGTGCGATTGACTATACCTGGAATCTATTAAAGAAACAGGTAAGAAAACATCCTGCTGAAACTAAGCTTTCATTTTACAGTCTGTTGATCGTATTCGCTCTTGTTTAGATGATACCGGAGAATTTCAGCATCTTTGATCTGGTAAAGGACATGCGTACACAGCGGCCCTCTGTGGTTCAGACCAAGGTATGCAACTTAAAATGTCATCATTTTTAAAGCTGCAATCTGCAATTGTTTTTGTATTATACAAAGCAAAAATCAGTAAGAATGATTTGTAATTTGAGCAGTATAATTTGCGATAAATGTCCATTTGTAATAGAAAAGATCCGGTTACTATATTGCATGTGCGGGCACTGTGTATTGTGCAACGTTTGTCGTTTTTCTTTTTAGATTTTTTTACAAATTAAATTGATTACCATGTTAAGAAAATGCAAATTAATGAATTAAACAGAGATGGCAGTAGAGAGGCAAAAGTCAGCAGCCTTAATTTATGATCACGGTTTACCAGAACCAGAAGGTCTATTTACTATATATTAGGCATTACTACAGCATGTTTGTTGTTCATTTGCCTTTTCTCTGTCGCTCCTAGGAACAATATGAGCTGGTTTTCAGAACCATTAAACTGCTGTTTGAGCAATATTTAGATGCAATGGATGAATCAAACAGAGAGGTGAGATGTGACTCAATATTACTCAGCATGTATATTTAATACACATTCCATTATTAGCCCCAGTGTTTTCCACCAATGTATGATGCATTGACAGTCATAGACGGAGCATTTGTTAGTCTTGATCTTGGGTTTATTGAATCATTTAAGAACATTTTTCATCGATCAGGTTCCAGCCTCCCCTTCATCTAGTGAAAGTGAACTCTCAGACTTCAATTTCAGTGAACTGGAATCAGAGACTGGGCCAGACTTCAGAGCGCTGATTCAGACTGAACACAGGTAGCAGGAAACCTGCCCTATTTATTGCATATCTTAAAGCTGAAGCGTGTCATTTCTGCAGTACTCGCATCAGCAAGCGCGTTTGCAAAATTATTCATTATGATTCTTTAAACACTCCCTCCGCATGCCATTGGCTGGACAAACAGATAGCCCCACCCCAAACTCACACCATTGCTTGAACCAATGTTGTTTTTTAAAGCCCTGTTTAGCCAATCAAACAGAAGTGTAGTTACATTTACATTATCTACAAAAGATTACCACATTTTACCTTTGAGACAGGATAGTAAAAAGTAATTTAAAATTTAAAAATAGGCAAATACTTCAACTTTAACAATCTTACTGTTTACAAGCTTCACAACTAATACAAATAGTTTGTCTTGGTGGTATTACTAATCAAGCTCATAAATTTGCTGTTCTGACAGGAGTTACAAGATGAACAGTTTAATGGATCACTGCAATCATGCTACACATGAAGTCACTTCCTGGCCACAGTCTCCTGCACCACCATTCAGCCATGAGGCCATTTGCACCAATCAAACTCCAGCAGACATACTTCATTCAATGAGTGAATGGGCACAGACTAATAAAGATCAGAGGCCATTCACAATCCAAACTCCTCAGATACACTTTACAACCTGTGGATCTCAAGAAACCGAGCCATCCACCAGCTTCAATGCTGATCCTACTAAAGCTGCGTGTTCAAATTACCCAATCATCCAAGTACAAGAGCTGAGACCAAGTGTAAAACAGATGGAACCAGAGGAGAACCAAGTTTTAGGTCTAGTTGCAAAAGACCCCAACCCTATAAGACCAAACACCCTCTGTCTCACGGTGGAAGATCCTTATTTTGAGTCTACATCATCTCAGAGCAGTCCCAATGTTATGGAGTCTACAGAACCTGGAAACTGGATAGAAAACCCTTGTTTCACAATACCAAGTTTAGAACTTAATACTCAGGTTTTAGAGCTGCCAAAACATGACGGCAATGATAACGGTATGAAACACAATTAAACTATTAGTACCAGTGTTTTAAAAATTATGATGATTTATGAAACATAATTTACATGTGCATTTTTACAGTATGTGAATCCATTGGGAATTAAACACATGATCTTGATTTTGCTTGTGTGATGATCTATAGGAACACTTATTATTTTTAATTTTTTATTCAGCAATAAGTACGCCCACATCTGATGAGGACACGCCCCCTCCTTTGCCAGAGCGAACCCCAGAGTCTTTTATACTGGCTGATGAAATTAATGGTTAGTTTGAGTCTTTAAAGTGACAGTAACTTATGTAACTGACATATTGTCTTTAATGTAAACACAATGTCTGTTCTTATGTAAACCTAAACAAGTTTAGTCCCTCAATGTAATATAAAAATGTCATTAGATATTACTGATACTAACAGCACATGGTCTTGTGTTTTAAGATATCAGTAAAACCAGTGATATACTGAAACTGGACATCCCAACCAGCACAGAGTCTGGTGAGAATTTCACAGCCCTGAAAATTTGCACAAAGGTTGTAGATACAAAAGTGTTCTTTAAAGACCATAAATATTCATTTTTTTCCCAAACAGGCAGCCCTCTTTTGCTCACACCTCCACTGCCTGAGAGGACCCCAGAGTCCTTCGTATTGGCCACGGATGAGGGTACCGCATTGTTCGACATCAATGAAATGTTCAAACTGCTAGTACTTAATTCTGTCTAATTTTGTTGTCTTCTCAAACAGATTTGGTACAAAATGTGACACAGGAAAAACAGCAGGATGTTGTAATGAGAGTTGGCAAATCTTTAGAATGGTCCGGAAAAACAAATGAATTTCAGACAGACATCAGTCGATCCTGGTCCAGGAGCAAGGTAATCTACTGCTGGATGTTTATGTGCAGACCAACAAATATCTATTTAAATCCTTTTGGCCTATTTATAGAAACCAAAAACACGTTGCATAACAAATCTAACATTTTGCTGTAAAGATTAAACGTTAGAAGCGAGAACACTACAGTGGTACCAGAAATGAGAAGTGACAAACTTATTTTCTTTTTTTAGAGCTTAAAACTTAGAATGTCACTTCCTGGTAAGTCAGTCAAATATATCCAAGTCTGAATTTTAATATTTATATTTTTATCTATAGGCTAATATATATATATATATATAAACATTATATATTTTGTTCCAGCACAACCACCTATTCTGTTGAGCCCTGTTGCAATTACAAGTCACAGCCCTCCTCCTGTATTCCATTATCCACAGGGTAAGTGGTTAAAGTGGGTAAACTTTTTTAAAACTTTTGGTCCTTTTTTATATTGTTTTTTACTTTTAAAGTGACTCTGAAAACACATCATTTTGCAAACTCCCTATAGTATTTTACTCTGTGCAAGCCAGACACATGCTAAGAATACAGACGAGGAAGTTGGAAAGTCCGTCGGTGTATTTTTGTAGTTCATTAATTGAATATATAGTAAAACTCTACTTCTCTAAAATCTGCTTCATGTCACAGTCAAACAACACGTGATCCAGCCGCTGTGACTTTTAACATGGTTTCAAAAGTTTGAGTTTATCCGTCTACTAATACTAAAACTACTTGATTAGAACATGTTACTGTTTTTTTATACAGAGTGTATAACTCCACCACTTCCTGAAAGAACTCCTGAATCTTTTATTTTTCACACGGAGGAAGGTGCAGTAACGTTTAATCTATTTATAAGGAAATTACGGTGTATATATAAATTTTGCGTCCTCATTTGATGGTCTTTCTCTTTAGTGCCCAACAATAGCGCCTCCTGCCGGTCAACCGAGGCCGAGCAGCAGAGAACGAGGGTGGGCACGTCATCTGAATGGTCAGGCAGTTCCCCGCCCAGATCATTTTTGGATAATTCCTGGAGCCGAAGCAAGGTTACTTCTCACTTTATATGATCATTAATAAACAGTGGACATAAAAGTTAATAATGTTAATAAAAGTTAATATAAAGTTAATAATGATTACATTCCGGGAAATGTCAATTTGGCTTTATTTGACTTCAACATAAATATGCAACTAAAGGAACCTGCAACGTTCTTGTCTTAAAAGCCAAATTGTAATAGCTATAGCTAATATAATATATTACAGTTGCTATAGCAAATATACTAATAATATAATAAACATACGGTGCATGAGAGGCCAGTAGAAAATATCTGAGTAGCTCTACAGAAATTACTGTGGGATGACGATTCTCTTTTATCAAGCTTGACTCATTTCTGACAGCTGTTTTAACGTTGAGCTAACGTTTATATCATTTTCCCCCAGAGTGTCAGAACAAAAAGTTCAAAACAAGGTAGGCTGCTGTTTCTTCTGTAAACTCCCACACCGTGAGCGCAACTCTAATGTCATTGCAACGAAGCACGATATAAGAACTGGTAAAAAACATACTGTAGCGAGGAAACTTGTCTTCTGAAATGCAACGCAGTGTAGTGTTTGTGAGAATGAGATAAACAGACTGCTCTGTTATTGGATCGGAGTGTGCTCAGCTGTGTTTGATTTTACAGAGCCTTTATCTGTGGCTCCGCTGACTCCGCGAGTCCCTGTAACCATGGCAACGGGAGGACAAGGTGAGTGACAGCAAACATCCCTTGGCACAGAACGGATCAGTTCAGGAAACTGCATAACCAAGATTAAGAGTCAGTCTTAAGAGTCAGTCATGCAGTTTGCCCTGTGCCCATTACAGCAGAGAATCAAGTGACACAAGAATCAAGTGGCCAGCAGGGGGCGGCTTGTCTAACAGAGAACCAGCCTGATATAGTGGAAGAGAAAACGTCACTGGTCAGCAAGGCCAGGACCAAGGTTCAACTCTAATGTCTCTGTATTTAATACATGTAAAGAGCATCATGTACCAATACCTTAATAAACAGCTTATGGTTATTTTTTTAAAAACTATGCACTGTAAGTAAAAGTTTTAAAAGTGACTGCTGAATGGATAAATCTAAAACATAAAATTATTTATTTTTTCTTACAGAGTATTAAGTTTTTGAAGGGAAGACAGAAGCGTATGTACAATAATCAATTATTATTTTCTTCTTGACTACTTTTAAATTGTAATGAAAATGGTTAAAACTGTAGCTTTAAGACTATGTAAATTAGTTGTGGCGACTGTATATGGCTACAAATACAAATAATGTAACTGTCATTTGCAGCAAAAACAGCCCCGCCTACAGCCCCGCCTTCAGCCCCTCCCCAGTCTGCCCCGCCCTCTTATGGTGCCACATCAGGATTCTTGTTTTGTAAGTGTTTGATGTCGTTTTCATTTCTGACCTTTAAGGGTCTCATAACTGATGTGCTTAATTGATTTCAGTAATACATTTCTGCTTTTAGACATGTTCAGAAAACTTTACTCCAGCTAACAACACATTTATCACTCCACAGCTTTTGGATTGCGTTTCGGAAAGCCGAAAGGGCCACGAAACAAGCCGGATACGTGGGTCTAATTCATGTGAAGGGGATCTTAAAAAACAACTTTACAGGAACAGAATGAGGAACATGGCTGCCAAACATTTATTTTAGTCACAGGGAGAAAAAGAGGAGCTTGGGGGACAGTAGCCCAAAAATTGACAGCACACAACAGATGGACATTTACAAAGATTGTACTTATGTCATTATAACCTCTTGTAAAGGTACTATGCAAAAGAATGGGCTTGTTTTTAATGTCCAGCCGCAGGTAACCAGGCCCAATCAAGACATTTCACACATTGACATTTGCACTAGTGCTTTTAGTGTCAAGGCTGTTTAAAATGACAAACAGTTGTAAATAACTTAAGTTTATGATCTGTGACAGTGTTAACCATGTTTGCTTATTTGCATATTTTCAATTTCAGCTGCATCAGAAGAGGCTCTTAAGAATGGCTTCACTTTGGTACACTCATAAAATGGTTTATTTAAAAAAATACAGAAAAGTCTATGCATTCCATCGCATTTATACACAATCGAAAAGATCCACATGACAGTTCTAGTAAATGTAACGTAGAATTTACAAAACATTACTCTGACTATCAGTTCGTAATTGACCATCTATTAGTCCTTAAAAATCAATGAGATCGAAAACTTTAATACAAATATCAAACAGAGCAAATAATGAATCAATCTCACATAGAGCATGCCTTGATTCCTAAGTGGATTTTTTCCTATATTACAAATAACAATTAAAAACCTGATTAACACAAAAAGGAAACTAGCTGCCAAAATTCAGAAGAAACACAGAACGCTAAACATCATGTTTACTTTAGTATACCATGAAATCCCCTTTGAAAGGTAAGAAAGCATAACCGTGTATGACTGAGCAGAGAACATGGAAAACATATGTAGCCTCAACATAAATGCATTTGAATTACTGAAATATACAGCCAAAACCAACATGTACTTTTCACTGATTCTGGCTATATCTTCCAAATTGTGAAAGTAAATCTTTAATTTGTAGAGAAGGGAATGAAGGAGCAGGTTTGATTATATTTATGTTTGCACATTATAATTATAATCCCAATTCTAAAATGATAGAGGGAAAATAGACCTATATTGCACACTTGTTGAATCTCTTTAGATCAGTTACCACCAATTCATTGTATCCTCATGCATTTTTATTCTTTGATGCTGATCTGCTTGATCTGTAACACGTTTTTAGGTCTCAAATATTAATTATCTGAGACATGACAACAAATACCCAATCATTACTTATTGCCAGACGTTATGAAATTCCATCACAATGCTTTTCAAAACTGGCATAGCATTATTTATCATAGACAATTGAAGACTTTTAAAGGCACTCATTTATACTGGCTGAATTTGATTAGGGAAAGTCATTACATCATTGTGCTAAAACCGTAATCCATTGTAGACTGATTGGGCTTTGCTGGTGATAAATTACATTCAGATCAGTCACTAGCAAATTTTAGTGCTAATACAAAAGCACAATTAGCCATTTCAGAACAATGAATGCCTGTTTAAAGACTCAATCCCCATCGAAAGATGACACGACCACATTAACAAGTGCATTACAGACATTACAGACACAAAACTATGCTCAAAGGGGACCTAAATTGCACTCATCCAACTACCCTCGAACAGAATAGTGACCCTAGATTGCCTTTCATAAACTGGCATAAACAACTCAGTTCAAATACATAGGAAAGACGTGTCAAGCAAAACACTGGAGTCCTTCTGTTATTATGCTTAAGGAACATCAAATGTTTTTTTTTAAGAAACAGTTTTTTTCAGAAAAAATACATACAGACAAAAGATTTATTCATACCTTGTTAATGTATATTCAGTGTAATGAATTTATATTTGCAGCGTTTTTTAGAGAAATTTAGTTTAAAAAATGGCCGATGCAACAAGATTAATCATTTGGGACATTTAAAAAATGTGACATGACAAAGAATATAAAAAGACATAAGTCCAAAATCAAAGTAACACTAGTGAATTATGTCTTACTTCTGTACTCTAAAACGACTCTGACATTAATAAGCAGGACATGTTTAAAATCTAAATGGAAGCTTGTTTACACTATATAAATCACAGGACTGTTTCCACATGAGCTTCGGTTTAAAGGTAAGGTAGGCAATTTAGCAATAGAAAACTAGGTTTGAAAGCATAAGATCCCACCCACCCTTAAGGGTGCTCTCCAAAGCCACGCCCCCTATAGATATATATATTAATATAAATATATTTAGCCCAAGAGATTGCTATCAGAATGTGAAGAGATTTTAACCAGCATAAAAAAATTCTGGTAAAAATCACCTACCCCGTCTTTAATGCACCAGTGAGAATTATTGTTGAGCTCATATTCCTAACAGCTCATTGAAACGGCAATAATCGAAACATATGGGTCAGATTCCTGTAAGACGTTTAAGCAAATGCAGTAAACAAGGAGAATTAATCAAATAAAAAGGCATCACTATATTGCCCCTGAGTGCAGGTTTGTTTTATATATTGTCAATCTGTATTCTGCAAATCTGAGATCATATATATAAAAGAAATGTCTTGCTACTCCAAAATAAAACAAATAAACGAGAACATGACACAGCATGATGGCTTTTAAATACAACAGACAGCAAACAAACATGATGAATTAATAAATGATGCCTGAAATTAAAAGACAGTCATAATTATGGACAAAAATAAATAATTAAAATGAACCAATGAAAAACCCTCTTGCAGAGGCCAAATCCTATTTCCTGCATACATGAGAGGTATAAGATGCACAGGTTCCTCATTAACAATTACTGCTATTTATTATTTGTTCGAAAACAGCCTGAAAATAATGAATTTTCCTTTAAGCCAAGGCAAGATATAATTAAAACCGGAGGATGATCAATGTCAAAGCAAATGTCTCTCATTGGAACTGATATCTACTCTCTAGTCTAGCTTAAATACTTCAAATATAGTGAAAGTTAGACGTGGGAAAAAATAAGACTATTTTTCTCTTTAAGATAAGATTGCTGTTCTCCACTTGTGACAGGCACTTTTTTGTAAAAACCAATTCAGCAGATCAACGCGATACACATGACAGCCCAGGAAACAAGATGAAAAGTCTCTCTTGAGAGATAAGTCCTCTCAATTCTATAATATATAAACAAATATAAAACAATACTGAGTAATCAGCAAAAATATATTTCAAATTAAATACTTTGGCTGAGAAAAACCTAAAAAGTATTTGCCGGGGTCATTTCTTAACCAAAATCTAAAAAGAAAAATATACAGTCTTCATAGTTTTAGGTAAAGTCCAGATATTCCTTATTTTACACTGTGGAATGTCAGTCAAGTCTGTTAAGCTAAATAAATTTCCACCCCTCTTCAAAAGGAAGGATTCGGAAGTCAGTTAGGGAAATCTGTGGACCTACATTGGGCACCGGTGTCACTGATGCTGAGTGAGGAAGTGGGCGCTGCCTCGGCGGGACCCCGTGGAAGCATTGGCTCTGCTGTGGGCGGGGAAAGAGGGCGGAGCACAGGGGCAGGTGCGACCTCCGTACAGGGTGCGCGGGCGGATTTAGCCGGCTGTGGAGGGGCGGGCTGCAGCTCTCTGGGTGGTGTTGCGGGCCGCTGGAAAACCAGCTCGTCCATTTTCGCAACCCCGCCTTGAGCGGCATCTATTTGCGGACGAACGCAGGAGGTGACTTTGGCGTCGGGGTGAACGGGGGATGGGGGAGGGCAGGATGTGGAGCACAGGTCCGTGGTCTTAACCTCCTCCTCATCAGAGTGGTACTGCTTTAGGCGGATGTGCCACGCGAGGCTGCACACGGCCGAGACGGTTTTGAATTGGTGTATGACGTTACGGGGGATGAAGTAAATGTCATCGTCACAGAGTTGCACGCGGACGTAGCGGATGCCTTCCCTCCTTAACTGGTTGAGTTTGGCATCGTCCACCCATTGGACACACTGTAGAGAGAGTGGCATTATGGGATACTCCTTTAGACTTGCCTATTCTCATATCAGGGTTCCCCACAGACCTTGACTAATATATTTCCATAACTCTTCCAATTGTTTTGTTCAAATTGTCTTTAGACTAAAATTTTGGACAATCAAACTAAGCTTTCCATACACAGCATTTAAAACCTCTATTAGCCAAGACTTCTCTAGTCCATAAAAGGCCAAGAAAACTCATAGCAAGAGCATAAAAGCATGCAAATAAATCTAAATGTATTTAAGTAAATGAAAAGCAGTTTGTGTTTGGAGTTTATAGTCATAAATCTGCCGTAATTATATTATAATACTGTAAACTGTCACACAAAGGATGAAGACAAATGAGGCATGTCCACAGTCAGACACTGTTGGCACCTTTATTAGGAAAACAATTCCTACCTGTGACACTGGCGGCTCGTACAGATCTAACTGAAGCCTTTGAACAACATCATTGAAATCTTCAGCGTGAAAACAGACCACGTCTTTGGTTATCCGTGGCTGGTTGCTCCTACAAGAAAGTGCCGTATCAAAGGTCACTTGATCTGCTGTTACACAGACAGGCTTTTTGCATCCATATGCACAGCAGAAGGTTCCATTTACTCACCATTCCCCAAACTGTACTGCTTTCAGGACACCCACAGCTGCTGTACTCTGCCAGTCAAAGCTCTGGCCGACGTGATCGGCATGGGCTCTCGTCCGATCCTCAAACAGAACCTCGCGTGGTTCGCTGGCCCTCGGTAAGTAATGCAAGTTCTTGATCTCATTCATAGATCTAGAACGAAAAAGAACGTTTTGTGGGATCAGCTGGTCTACATCCCAAACAAACACAGGGGAATGACTAGACAGAGCACAGTTTTGAGGAAGTATACCTTCGCCTTTTGAAAGGAGATTTGGGCATATCAGCTGTAGGAACCATCTGCTCTCCAGGCCTCACCCACATAATGGGACCATCATCACTCTGGGACCTGCAGTCAAGCTTCAGATTGGACAGACTGCCCCATGGCAAAGTCATCTGCACAGACAAACAAAATGTAGGTCAAGAAGTTAAAATGGAAGTGACCTTGTCTTAACTACTTTCCGTTACACAACTGAAGCCGTCTTTTACATAATAAAGAAACCATGAAATGCATTTTTAGCTGGGATAGGATTCATCTCTCTAACAGCCTATTAACTGGTCACTTATGAATTATTTGCTATTGCCAGGCTAGTACTTATTTTAGATAGCATTTTATGGAATTATTATTATTATAATTATTTTTGTATACGCTCTGTAAACACAATGAGTAACCAATACATTTGGCCAATAGACATGGACTAGAAGTGACCTCATGTACTCTATAACAGTAAAGGAATGTCAGAGAAAAGTAGAGAAACCCAATTCTTCTCCATTAATTTAGAAGACAATACAGATTACCTGGATCTAAAATGTTGGAAACTCCCCAGGCAAATTGTAAAATGACACAAGCACCATTTAAACTAGAAAACAGCATCAGTGAATGGCCTTTAAACTCCCTCACCTGTGAGTGAACAGTTTCTAACCTTTAGAAATGGAGACTCCTCAAGCATGTCCAGGAACTCTGGGAAATAATCGCCCACCTCCTCATCGACTGC
>JAZGTK010008159.1:0-18581 GCA_036877625.1 Ambastaia sidthimunki
AGATATTTGTGAGCTCACCTTCGTGCACCTGTAGAATTGAGCCGATGGTCCGCTCTCTGCTTCAGGCTGGCTGTCATCCTGCAGAATGAGAGACAGGATCATCTCTTCATCCTCCGTGTAGTCTTCCTCACCCTCAACCACAGCCCCTAGACATAGAAGAAAACTCCAACAGCACACAGCCACGACGAACCTCATTCTGTGGTCACGTTTGTGCCTTTACAAACTCAAGAATAATAAACCAGTATTTTAAGTGATATTGCTCAAAATTGGACTGTTTTTCAGCATGTGATAACGCAGGCGTACATTGCAGAAGGATTTGGAGTGGAAATGCGTGTTCATGTCACTAAACATTTCTCATTTGAAACTTTGTAAGTGTGCTCTGATCTTTGAGGTGGGGCCTGGTGACGTTTCACTGCCCTTGTATCGAACCATGTCTTGTCAATAAATACTGAGAAGAGAGCTCAGATTACAGCTCATTCCTCCCACACAAATATCTCAAGCACGTTTTCTGCAGTTGCACAGACCTGTACAATGATGCTAAAATGAAACCTGTAAATGCCAGTGGGAGGTACAGTAGTTCATAATCATTTTCTTCGTTATTTCAGTATTATTCGCATTAAAGAATATATTGTAGCTTACATGTCAGAAAATAGTTTTGCAGGTTAGCTTGAATTTGCTGGTTGTGAAAACTGTTGTTTGTATTTGTATGTTTAATAACTTAGAAATAACGTAGAAATGTGATGCACACGTTGATTGCACGTTATTTCACAAGCGGAGATTATATGCGCACATACAGTTGCGCGTTTTGGATGCTGTTATCAAATGTTGTCTCACGTCGTCCTCTGTTGGCCAGATGTCGGTACTGCAGGGCAACTAAAAGTCTCAAATTAAACATACAAAACATCACAATCTATTGTCTCATAAGCCAATATTAATTTGAACTCAGCTGTGCAATATGACTGGTTACAGATTTATCCAAAGGCCTGTGTATGCGTGTAAAAACATACAGGACTTGAAGGTGACATGGATTACTATGAATGTTCAAATGCAGTTTTGAACATCACTAAAACATCTGTAACTGGCTCAACAATTATCATAAACATGTTTAAAGTAATGCATTTCTGCAAATATTAAATGTAAGTTAAAAAACCATATATGGTTTCATTTACATTATGCTTGTGTGAGAAATCGTTTATGAGGAAGCAACAGTTCTGAGCTCCACATTTTACACTGTTCCTGTTTCAATGTCCTCTGGTGTTCATGAGTCAAGGTCAACAATGTATTTATAATGTTTAAATATTCCTAAGAGTGGAAAATCCTATTATCATATGATCAGTCAAACTTGTGACATGAACTTTTAGTTTTAGACATCTTTTAGTTTTTAAGCATTAGCTTCACATGTTCTGAGAACCATAAGATAGGAGATAAACTATTATCTTATAAATGAACACCATGAACAGTATAACTCAACCCTGTTACCTTGTTGATTTGGTTTAAAACTATCTAGCCCCTTTTGAGATACAGGTTTATTTATACTAGTTAATTATACAGGTTTATTTAAATATATAGCCAGTTACCCATTATGGTATATATTTATTTATGTAATACATTTTGTCTAGGTATATTTAATGTTCAACATATTTTTAACAAACAATGGTTTTAACTTTAGACAGAAAATATGTAGAAAATATACATATAAAATTTGTTTTATAAAATGCTGGTATCATTTTATTGTGACCTCTTGATGTTGACAATAAACATTTTCTTAAGTTTAAACACCTTCTTTTACTGACTATTTACTGTCCAGATCAGAGTCCTCCACTTTACCATAGTCCATCTCTCTATCAGAACCTGGTCCTGAAGTTCTTGTCTCCGGCAGTGGAGTGTTGGAGCAGACCAGGGTTTTGTCAGAAGAACCTTGAGGTGTATGAAGAACTTGATGGAGTTGTGTGGAGTTGAAGATCTGCTGTAATTTCTACTTTATCATCATCACAGAAGCTGGCCATAGGAGCTCTTATTGATTCTGTCGGACTGTAACAGGAAATAATACATTTAAGACTTACCTGTGACTTAATCACAGGTATGCAAAACAGTATTAGTGAGAATGCAAAAGCCACTGGCACATATGTACTCAAAATATATTTGCCTTCATTATAAAATTGTCTCCAGGGACATAGTCATACAGTTGTGTCTTGCTCCAGCCAAAACCACAATATTATAAAGATTATGTACTTATGGACGTTTGTTTAAAGATTTACTTTTGTTTACTTTTAGATACA
Organism: Ambastaia sidthimunki; assembly: GCA_036877625.1. Taxonomy (NCBI): domain Eukaryota; kingdom Metazoa; phylum Chordata; class Actinopteri; order Cypriniformes; family Botiidae; genus Ambastaia; species Ambastaia sidthimunki. Next base: position 2,280 of record JAZGTK010008159.1, read on the forward strand.
GATTGGTTGTTGGGTTTTAAAGTTGTACCTCCTTCTTATCAATAATCTGACAAATATATTTGTATTGTACACGACATAATCGCATTTCCAGCTGGAAAAATTCAATTAACCGGCTGCATAACTTAGTTATGGAGAGAGTGATTTTAGAAAGTAATGAGTCTTGATTAACCCTCAGAATATAGATAGAGACAGACAAAATAATGACAGAAAGAGGAGAGATCAAGTTAGACCGGGTGGATGAAAGGAGACGAGTGCAGTACATCTGTTCATTTTTAAAAAGCAAGTTATCCACTCTTGATGGAAAAGTTGTTATATGCAACTGCAGCAGGTAATAGTTTACTTACAACATTCCTAATGAGCATTGCAAAGGATTTGTAAGCAGAAGTTATTTGAACCTTTTATCATCCAAGCTTCCAACAGCACATGGTTCCTGTTCTTCAGTCCCACAGAGTTCCTTCTTTTCTGGTAGTATAAGAGTCACCTAGAGGACAGCCCAGAATGTAACACATAACACTACTAACCAATTCAAACATTATCTTTGACCATTAAAGGCTCAAATTACAACCAACAGGGGTTTTACAAAAAATTTAAAAACTAAGGACCCCAATCCAATGTTATTAAAAAAACATTATACAGCCAAAAATGATTCTTTATTATAAAAGGTTCTTTGCTGTGATCTATCTATTACTGAACAATGAGGACAGGCAACATTTCTTACCCTGGGGTAACACTGACACACAGACCAGACGGTTCCCACAACCATCAGTAGAACTCCCATTGCGCAGAATGTAACAAACACCTGTGGTTCCTCTACAGAAACCATGAACATACCCAACGCCACCAACGCTGTCCCCAGGACGATGAGCCCAGAGCGGTACGGCTTGTTCTCTGCCATAGGTGGAGGCTTGGAGGTCCAACGGTGGTTGTAGGGCTGTGTCCCTTTTGAGGTTAAGCACTCCTACTAGGGCTAAACACATGCACCAGTCGACAACCAAGATCTGGATCATTGAGCTCATATTGGGCATTGGTCAGCTGACCTCCCCCCAGGCAAAAGTTGCATTGGTTTGAGCAATTAAACTGCATTCTTTCCCAGAATACTGGAATCCTAATGATTAGATGAGAAATACAGCACAACTACCGCACATATTTTGGTTGGCCAATATTTTTAGTTGGTACAAATAAATAATAGAGAGTTTTTGTCATATATATGTCTTTTTATGCTGAGGTAAAAAAGAATAGCAATACATTTTAATAAATGGTTTAAATGACAAACATAACTCAGACAGACTTAATGCAGTATTACTGAATCAAGTGATACAATTGATATAGAAATAATACCACATGCACATGAACAGAGATAGATGGCTGCTGTTAAGCCTCTTAAAGTGACAGTGTATGTGACATATAAGTGAGGCACATTTCCCCAATCCTAATGCTACAAATTATCACAAACATAGAAAAATAAGACATCATTATTATTAGGAAATGTCTTCCTACTGTAAAGCTGTTGTTTACAGTAACCTACCATCTTAAATGCGCTGTATTGGTAAAGTGACACTATGATCAGCCCTTACCAGGTTATTTCAGCTTAACAACATTTATGAACTTATGAAAGAAAAGGTAAAAACAAACCTTCATGTTTAGCAAAGGTAAGTGTACAAACTTCTTTGTGCTAGTCTTCTAGCAGAGCAGATAAAGGTCCAGTACTGCCAAAATTGAAACATTCCATGGTCCTACAGAATACGTTTACCCCAGTTTTTCAAGGCAACTGTAGGTAAATGCTGTGATTTCATAGCAAGTAAAGTGCAAAAACATGTAAGAATTGGTGTCGTTTTTACAGCGTTTTATAATGTTTTCCAAGCAAGTCCAAATATTGGGGGAGGAATGATAAGCCCACAGTATTAGTGAATGAGAAAATACAAAACAGATTGTGTTGTTAATCAAGGCACTTCATTACCTTCAAGAAAGATTTCAAAACAAGGTCCAAAAACCGCCTTCAATTGTACCAGTTCCTTCATACCTAAAAAGACATTTTATTTCAGGTTCAGGTCTCTGTTCCCATTGGCTTCTCTCAACACGGTATCCACAGTCATAGTGCCTGAAGTGTTCTTCATAACAGTCTCATAGGATGGTGGGGGCTCCATCTGCCAGGGAGGGGGGGTTCCAGGCAGGCTCTGTTGATTGGTGTCTGGGGAGGGGGGTAACTGGACTGTACTGCGATCCTCTTCTGTAGCCCTACGAATCCTATCCAGTCTCCTTAAAAAAGGAAATAGCAACAACTGATGAACACTTTATCAAGTTGTTTTCAGTCAGGTTTCTTTTTTTATCCTATTGAACAACCTGCAATCATTCAGGCTTTAACTGTAGACATTAAACAGAAAAAAGCATCTTCAAGATCATCTGTCCTCATTTTGCTGGACCAGTCTGCAGCCTTTGACATTGTTAACCACCTAATCCACTCATCTGCCTTCTCCACTCTAGGAATTACAGTAACTACACTCAACTGATTTGAGACTGAACTTACAGCTAGATCCTTCAGGGTCATTTAGAGGAGAAAGATACCTCAGGGTATCACCAGGTACCTCAAGGTTTGGTGCTTGGCCCGCTACTTACCTAAATATACACTATATTGCTGGCTCTGATTTTGACTTTGCCTCACCTACATTTCATATGTACTAGCTCCAATTCAGGAACTTTGTATTGTGGCCTTTTACTTCCCCTAGTTAACTTATCTGCATCTGCCAAAATAATAATGTATGTATTTATGTATCATCTGTCAATAAAAGTTGTCAAAGCCTGCAGCCTCTTTTTTTATATTCTGTTTTGAGTTTCATCCTCTATTAAAAAATCCAGCTTTGAGTTTAAACAGCACAGCAGTGTGAGCTGTGTTTACCATTCCGCTTAAAACTACTGTAGTTTGGTTGCCAGAAACACAAGAGGTGGGAAAAAGAGGGGACCCCTAGGCACCGATTTGATGGCTTCAGCATGTTCCAAGAAACAAATCTCTCCTCTCTCTTCATTTTAAGGCCTCCCTTCTCATTCCTCTGGTCTTGTGTACAACGCTGACTGTTTTTGTTAACATTTACACTCCTCATTTTGCAATCAGAACAAGCTGCTCAAATCTCTTTGATTTTCTGATGTTCCACAGCATGACTGTCTAAGCAAAAAACCTTTATAAATAAACTATAATCCAAACAAAGACCACTGTAGTATAACAGACCTTACTAGAGTTTAAACAGCAAAATTCTCTTTCATTCTCTGTCTTTCTTTTCTTCAGACATGGAACACTGAAAGAATCTGGAGCCCAACAGCTGCTCAGTCATCACTCGGCAACAGTTCGTTTACTGACAGGTCTGTCAACTGCAAGCAGGTTTTCACTGGTGACCTACTTCTATAATCAGAACAATTGTTTCTTCTGCTTAACTTTGGCTTTCAAACTGAGTGGAATGAGGAGACAGAACTCCCTGTAAGACTGTCTGTTTTACAAACTGAAACCCAAGGACATACTGAGTGTATACAAAACCACCAATCGATGTATTATTTATCTGGATTCTTATGTTTTCCATTTGATAGTTTTTCAGTGATCATAAATGGGGTTACTACTTTAGTGTGTAACTCGTGTAGATGATAACACATCCATAAAATACATGGGAGGAGATACTCAGATATTCCTGTATACAGACAAGAATATCATAGAGATAAAGGAATCTTGGACTTGGACCAGCAAGCTACCACTTATAAATCCCTAGTTACCACCCACAACATCTAACAGCTGCAGAGCATGCACAAAAACACACACCATAGCAACCAAAAAGCATTGGCCTGGCAACCACCCAGAAACCTGGAGCAACACTCACATTTTCTTCAGAAAAATCTACTTTTGTTATGACTGCTTTCATTTTGGGGGTCTTAACCTTTAAATTTACTACTAACTTTCTGTATGTTTTTTTTTCATCTATACTCCGTATCCGCCTCTTTTTTAATTGCTTTTATTCACTGTGTCATGAAAACTTGATTTGACAGTCACTCCATGACACTTATTTAAATACAACAGCCTCCATTTTGCCCACATTCTTGCATGTCTTCCTTAAATCCAAACTACGCTTCGTATCGGTACAATGTTTAAATCTTACCTCTGGACTGCAATGGCTTGATGGGGGGTGTAGCAGGTCCCTGTTCGCGGGTGTAAGAGGAAGTGACCCTGGACAGCCACATGACTGGATTTGATGACCATGCAGAAGGCACGGAGAAGAATGAAGAGACCCGTGCACACCATGGCCATGCCAATGAGAACAACGTATGACAGCATGAAAACTGTGAGCACCAGACCTGCCATCACAAGCAAGACCCCCAATGAAACCTGCCATCTGTGCTGGACAGACATGGTGTCTCCTCTGGTTATGCCATCACGGACAGTCACACTGTCTGTTGTGGTTGTAATACCAGGCATCTCATAGTGCATATGTGTATGAGATTATGGGAGGTCGTGTTTGAAAATCCAGTCCTGCGTTGACTCACATCATTGGAATTTGCAGACAGAGACTGGAGACCACCTCACACCACTTCACTCATCACTCCTGCAATGTAACCAACACAAAGAATCTAAACTTTAAAGCGATTTTCTGGATTTTACATACAATTTCAGAGTTAAACAAACATACAAAAGTAATGCATACATAGCATGAAACTGGGAACAGCGTCTTACCAGTACTGAAAACAATGAATAAATCCAATTTAAATAGCATTACAATTATTAGGAATTATTATATTATTTAATGTCTGACCCTTTTAAATAACCTAAAACAAGCGTGTAAAACACAAAGTGCCAAGTTAACCCTGTTCTCCTATAAATACAATTAAATTGTGCGTGTCAAATACATATTTGCGATTATCAGTATCATTACAATACAATTTACAGTAAGTCGATAGTTAAACATAAAGCAAGCAAAACATACCATACAACAAAACCATAGAGGAATAATGCATCTAAACAACAGTGTAAACAGCCTGTTGAAGTCGACATTTGTTCATGTTTTGGTGGGTATAAACTACCTGGTCGGGTGATCATTAGTAATGACATTAACCAGCGGTTTCGCTTTCTTCTAACTAATCTTTGCGCGTCCAGCTCTTCACTAGTCGCTATAACTCAACAAGATCATCGCGTCCCGTAAACTCCTCATTTCATCACGGAAACGCCGGATCACTGATATATTTCCTCATAGCGCGATATTCCTGTAGAAATCACTAACTCTTCCCATAACCAGCGCTGGTTTTGTGCATGTAAATGTGGAGAGGAAGTGATCGGGTTTATGGGCGGAGGTTGATGCCACTTTACACAGAAGGAAATCGCGCAGCATTGGCTGGGCGCGGTTCCGATTCTGAACACAATTGAACGCGCACGCGGGTCACGCCGGGCACGCATGCGTATCTCAGCTGTTTAGAAAGAAATAACAACAACTTTAACATTTAATATGAATCACGCGTGATTTTGACATAAAATGTCAACGCGTTGTACAGTGTTTTTAACCCTCTTGTCTTTTTTTAACCCTGTTGTTTGTAACCACGCGTAAAGCGACGCAATACGCAAATGTAAATAGGGGTTAGCATCAGTTTTAGTCTGGGTTATGAAAATTGCTTAACCCAGGGTTAACCTTGCATTGGTTATACACATTGTAAAACGATACAGAGTTAGAATGTGCCAGTCAACCAATCATAAATGGCCCCGGTGGAGCGCTTTGGACAGTTTTATAAACAGTTTAGGAGAAAAATGTCAAAAAAGGTTAAATAAAGTTCTTAAAAGAGCTTCATTGTTTAGTAACTTAAATCAGCCACCACTTTTTTTTTACAGACATGCACATTGCATACATACACAAAAACTCAAGTAAATGCACACTATACTCTTACACTATCAGCTAATTCAGATCCACTTTATATTTTACAGTCACATATCATACACAAAAACAAGCTGTAGAATTTATAGAAACTGATTCTGTATAATTTAAAACTTACTGTGAATTTAAGAAAAACATTAATGTTTCTTAAAAGCAAATATACCTCCATGTTACATGCTCATTGTATGTAATTCATCCATTACTCCATGACTATAGTGCAACAGTTTACAAATTGCTATAGTTTTGAGTGATTCTCAGAACTGTCCTGGAAAGCCCACCAGCATTGTACATTTTTGGTGTGTACTAAACTGAATAAATAAATACACATGCAAAGGGCACTTTACATTAAGAAAGCCATGGCCATCATACTGAAGAGTGATTCCAAACTCAAAACTGGACACTTCAAAGCTTTGCGTTAAACATTTTTGAGGGGTTTTCTTCCCTGCCCCCTAAATATTTCATCCTTACTTTAAAGAGACCCTCAAAAGACAGGATTTCAACTAGTACAACTAATCGACACTTCGCTCCCACAATTCTTTGTGCAGATACTTTAATAAACACAGGAAGATGACACAGAAGGAACAGTTTTTTTGGTCCCCTACTTCATCCCTACTTAGTTCTCACTCTGGAGGAAACAAGGATTACAGTGTATGGATGAGCCCTTCAGAATGAATCGAGGGTTTGACCTATCATATTGGACACACCCAATTAAGGTTTTGCAGTTTCTACTAATGAGCTGTTGAGTTAAATCAGGTGTAATAGATGGGGGAGATATCCAAAATGTACAGCTGGGGGCTGTTCCAGAAGAATAATACTGTAGTGTTTACCAATTTAGAACATTTAAAACAAGAAAAGTGAGTATTGTTTATCTTTTAAGTTTATATAATTAAAAAAACACAAAGACAACATCTCTAGCATGCAGACAAACTGATGCAAGCAGTGAATTCATTGTCTATGAAGTTTAAAGGAAACACACCATATATGGGCAAAGCATGAAGTGATGGAATACCCAGAAGTGTCCTTGTTAAAAGATATGTGAGAGAGGAGGATGCAGAGGATAGTGTTAGATGGAGGCAGATGATTCGCTGTGGTGACCTCTGAAAGGGAACAGCCGAAAGGAAAAGAAGGAGTCCTTGTCAAAAGATGAATCTCATTATAATGGTTGAGTTAGATGAAATAGCGACTATCATGTTTTATAGTGTTCCAAACAATATCAAGAGAGCACTAGTTCACCATTAAACCCAGTAATGCACTGAAGCTGTGTGGTTTTCTCTGCAGAGACAAGTTCCCATTATCATGCGCCACAATATTTGCCTTATTCATAAATCATCTCTCCGGCCAGATTCCTGACGTGAACCAAGCTTCTGATTTTTGTTTAGGATTTTAACAATCATGTGCTTACAGTTATTGAAATTATCCTGTACTAAACACACTGGTTTACCCTGAGAGCCTTAAAAATAAATAAATAAAAACAACAATTTTCTGAATCATTGATATAACCCATTTTCTGAAAACTTTAGTTTTACATATAGTAACAAAAAGTGTTTAAATACCATGCACATTAAAAAAAAGTGTAAAAGAAAGGGGACAAATGCATTTTCTAGATTTTAAGTGATCAACTATTTAAATGCTTTAAAACTAGGATGTTTTACCTTCAGATTCTGATATTTGTTCTTCTGGAAATATGTTGTTTTTAAATAAGAAAAAGAGATGCTGACTTGCTTCCAAAGTGCTGCTAAACAGATCTTATAATACATTTAATTTAACAAAAGTCATAATATCCTACATTTCAGCCCAAATAAGGCTGTAAACACAGGTTTAAGATTACAACAACTTCTCCCTTTTTGCACTGTAGATTAACCAGGAGCTCCTGTAGATGTTAAACCTTGTAGACGTTAAACCTCGAAACTAATCTCCCGTGAACGTCCAAAAAGAGGTTCAGTCAGCAGATGTGTGTCTGAGTAGCTGCGTCTCAGGTTTGTGGAGCTTCTAGTGGTTTTGATGGCCACCTCGTAAGGCGGTGGAGGTTCCGTGTCCCAGTGAGGCGGCCGGCCCTGAGTGGTTGGGCTGAAGCATGTTGGCTCCATGGGGGGGTAATCCAAATCCTCACCATATACACGCCTCTGCAAGTTCCTTCAAAATACAAACACTATTATTACACAACTTATATAAACATACATTAGAAGACAGGTGCTAGATAATTGGGATTTTGAAAGGTGTTAAAACTATATCACCACTAGATGGCACAAAAGGGCATTTGAGTATCAAATAACAGTGGGGCAGAGCGCAACTGGGTGGCTACTGTTTGTTTTCTCCATTTAAAATATTTTTAATGACATCGGAAATTGGGAAAGAGAGACAAGAAAAGAGATGCTTATATCCACAGGCATACATATGAAAAAATCAAAAATTTCTCCAAGATTGTTTCTTATGATTTTCCATTTATGATTCGTGAATGGTAAATTTCATTTAGACTCAGAAAAAATGCCTGCAATGAAAATGCATCATGTTTTATTCATCTAATGGATGTTTTCTCTTGGCGAACAGCTCTTAGGTTGTTGGCAGCTACCCCATAACATTTATAACTCCCTCAAAAATGTGTTGTTAAGATGGAAACATCTCTTTGCACTATAAATAAGCTATTTAGCAACTTGCTGTGCTGACAACATCTGATCTCAGACTATAATTTCATTTTGATTTAGTTTTATTAGAAACAACTAGCGCACACTATTATTAGTGCAGTTTTAACTTCACTTACCCGTGCAGAAAAACGGACTGAGATTGGGGAAAGTGGTTTCCGGGCGGTGGGGTGAAAAGGGCTTGACTGTAGTCGTGGCTGTACTCTTCATTATAAGACACCGGGTTTCTCTTTTCATTCATGGCCCAGAAGAGTCCCGATATCAGCATCACCGCCCCGAGCACCACGCAGCACAAACTGAACGCCTGCAGTCTGTTATGATCAGAAGTTACAAACGCGGTGGAGCCGCCCGTAACAATTAAAAACACCCCAATAAAAATAGTGCCATGATGTAGCGAAGGCATAATGCAAACTCATGTATAAATCTGTCCGTTTACAGCCTTTATGTCAAAGGCTCAGCGCGCATCTTCCAGCTGAATTGGAGACTCCAGAGAACAAAGTTCGTCGATCGGAGATGTTTTTTGCTTTTTTGCGCTTTTAAGAGAAATTGCATGTCCTGTTGATAACATTACATTCGCATAACTTAAACGCTAATACTGTCATATTACCTAATCTCTTGATTTGCGCAATAGCAGTGATAAATTACTTAGTAAAATTGCATTGAGGTTCACAATCCCTTACAAATAATAATAAAAAATATATACAGTCTATCAAAAGCGGTTAACTTTATGCTGTCCATAAGCATTCGGTTTAGTCCATCTGAATGGCTGTCAAACGAGCGCAGCTGCTTTGCTGACAGTCAAACTCTGTCATTATAAGAGCATCATTACAGTTCACGCCCCACCCAAGAACCGTCTGTAGCCCAGATGCTTACTGCCATAACTTTCATTCCCCAGCCACAACACTTATAATAATAATGCATATAATAATCCCCTTTTTTTATTGTTTTAAAATAGATTTCCCCATGTTTTGTGAGGTTAAATGAAAACCAAGTTGATCAGTGCATCAGTAGACTGTATCAAAGCGACTCGATCATAAGTTTGCCACTTAAACTACACATAGATTGATAGTTGCCGTACATACATGACACGTGTGTTAATAACGGTACAGTTTTTATGTAGCCACTCGCCTTATTGCTCAACAGTTGTGTGATAATAAACGCATGGTACTATGTCAATGGTGTGACGGCGTTTCTTCCTTGTAATTGGATGAAGAGATCCACGTGACTACTGGCGTCATCTGAATTGACGCAGCACTGGCCAATCAGCGCACGCTGGAGGAGGTCCTTCTAATACCACCTGGACAAGTTCATAAAAAGCACGCAAAGCACAGACTGCAAATATCGCACATGCGAGAGGAAAATTCCGCATAAAAATATTAAAATTATACATAAAACTATTAGATCGTATTTTTTATTTGATTTTGAAAGCTGTCGGAATGGATCTGTTGTTGTATTTGGGTGGGTTAGGTGTTTTGTTTTTGGTATGGATTAAAGTGAAGGGCTTGGAGTATGTTATAATACATCAGAGATGGATCTTCGTTTGCCTCTTTCTCCTTCCCTTATCAGTCATCTTTGATGTGTACTATTACCTGCGAGCCTGGCTCATCTTTAAGATGTGCTCAGCGCCCAAGCAGCACGACCAGCGGGTCAGAGACATCCAGAGACAGGTAACAGCAAAACTTACTCGCTTTCTGCAGTATCATTATTGCACATGCTGCAAAATAATATGCACAAAATAATGCATCTTGCATAAAATTGAAAATGCATGAAAAATAAGGCCAGTTTGTGTCTAAAACATTTACTGTTGTCGTTACCAGGTGCGAGAATGGAAAAAAGAGGGAGGTAAGAAACACATGTGTACCGGTCGGCCTGGATGGCTGACTGTGTCACTCAGGGTGGGAAAATACAAGAAGACCCACAAGAACATCATGATTAACATGATGGACATCCTGGAGGTCGACACAAAGCGACAGGTGACATGTCACTCTGAGCTGATCCGCTTTGTTGTATGCAAATGTGTACATAAAAGATGACAATTCAATTTTAATAGTTAAACACATGTATCATTTACAGTAGTACTCCAAAAATATTGATAACTCATTTTGCACTGTACAGATTTGTTCAGTTAAAAATGAATGTTTACAGGTGGTTCGTGTGGAACCGTTAGCTAACATGGGTCAGGTGACTGCTCTGCTGAATTCTATTGGCTGGACATTGCCTGTGTTGCCCGAGCTTGATGACCTCACAGTTGGTAAGTTTTAGGAGAGAAACAAACAAAACAAATGTCAGTTATCACAGGAAACATTAAAGCATATGTTTATTCATTTGTCAGTTGCTTTTCATCAACACAACTTTGTGAATACAAGGATGTGGATGAAGTAAATGTATGTAAATGCCAAACTTTTGACTCATTAAATTGTCTCCTTTTAAGTTTAAAGTTGGTTTTTAAATGAAATTGGCCCTGCCCCACTATATCCTGTGTTGAAATGATAGGGATCATTTTTTAAAACTGCAATTCAAAAAGAATTTCAGCACAGTCGTGCAACCGTGGTATTTCATTGATCCTGGTTAACACTAGTTTTGGGATCCCCTTTTTCTTCCTAATTTGTCTGCATGTATCCTGTTTCTATTGTACCTCAATTCAGATTCAATTCTGATTGAGTTTGAATTCTTATTTCAATTTTAAAGGTGCACAACTCTGTCCTAGTTACGCCTGTTTGTAACCAGATCTCTGCAAACGTTTATTCACGTGCCATTAAATATAATTATTTAGGTGCATTTGAGCATTTTATAATGGACTATATTGGACTCATGATTCTCTCTGTTTAGTTGAAGTCTGTCATCTTGGGCCCGTACACCCGCCCATCACTTCTCCCAAGTGATTTGTTTAATGTCTCAAAGCACTTGCAGATATTTTTTTTCTGTACATTGAGCATAACATTTTCTCTTGATGGATATTGTGTGTCGTGTGTGGTGCATCAGAGGCAACTTCTAATTGGGTTACGGAGGAGCAATAGTCCCTGTTTCAATGAGACAGATTAGATTAGGACGGATATGGGCCTTATTGCTAAAAGTGTTTATAGATTCCAGAAAAATGGCTGATGATTTAGACTGGCGCTTCAGACTCATTTCGTGTCTACAGAGACACAGTTTTTAGTAATAAGACAAGGGCTATGTTGTGTTTGTATTGTGTTGGATGATACGAGATATTTCTGGCCACTTGTATTGATCTTGTAAACTTTGGGAATCTGAACGACTGTGTTGCAGAAAACCGTTTTTGAAAGACAGGTGTGGATTTGTGCCTCTGTGTTCAAAGGTCAATTATTTAGACTTTTGACCCTTTCTGCACATTACAATACAGTTAAATTTGGGCCAACATATGCTTTTCATTTTATTTATCATTATCGTAGATACTTATGCTTTCTCATTAAGGGGAGTTTAATTTCTATGATGCTGTGTTCTAACCATGTTTAGCGCAGCAAGTTTTCAGTAATGTCTAATTTGTTTGTTAATCCAGGAAGCGATACTGCTGTGAAACGTGGCTCAGTCACAGCCAATCAGAAGACTCATGTTTCCTTAGTTCAGCCTAAACGTTGTTCTAAATTCTTCATTTGTTTTACAACTGCGTGTCTACAAATGTCTTTTTATGAAGATCTATGAAGATGAGTCAGAGAATCACAGTATCAGAAAAAGATAAAATGTATTTTTTTGACAAAATTTGGATTTTCGGGGTGAATTTTGGGTTAATTATTACATTTATATTGTTATTATATAAATAATGTCATCATATGCATCCCTGTGTGTCAGACTGTCTCTCTTTCTTTCAGGTGGGCTGGTTATGGGAACAGGCATTGAGTCTTCATCTCATATCTATGGCTTGTTTCAGCACATATGTGTGGCCTATGAGTTGGTGTTGGCTGATGGTAGTCTTGTTCGGTGCACAGAGGTGGGTCCTTTGCTGTACAGTAGGTAATGAAATATGATTTTTTTTAATTCACAGACCTTTTCAGACAATGTGAACATTAAGAATCAGACTCATATGAAGTAGTTTTGATGCAAACAATTGCCACTGTGTTTCAAGACAAGAACTTGACTCAGATCCTTAAAGGAATGTTCACAAATTTGAATTTTCTCACTGTTCACAGAAAGAAAACTCGGACCTGTTCTACGCAGTTCCTTGGTCCTGCGGTACTCTGGGATTCCTGGTGGCGGCAGAGATCCGGATAATTCCAGCTCGGAAATGGGTGAAGCTACGCTACGAACCCGTCCGTGGCCTGGACGCTATCTGTGAGAAGTTCGCAGAGCAATCAGCCAATAAGGAGAATCAGTTTGTGGAGGGACTGCAGTACTCTCGGGACGAGGCCGTGATTATGACTGGCATTATGACAGATGATGTGGAGCCTGACATGGTGAGAAAATAAATTATTAATAGAGAGTTAGAAGTTGTAGTAGCTCATTTATCTGTTAAATTGCAAGAGGATGTTTATGATCGAACAGTTTTGTTTAATTATATGTTATTTCCTTGCGTCTTTCTCTGTGTCTGTTAGACTAACCGTATAGGCTACTATTACAAACCGTGGTTCTTTAAGCATGTGGAGGGCTTCCTCAGGGAGAACCGTGTTGCAGTGGAGTACATACCGCTCAGACATTATTACCACAGACACACACGCAGCATCTTCTGGGAATTACAAGTAAATGAATCCAGACACCTGCACCCATCTTGTTTCATATTTGTTTATATTGTTTCAAAAATTAACATTTATGCATTTGGCTTTTATCCAGAGCAACTCATTGAGGGCATTCAAGATATAGATTTTATCAGTTGTGTATGCCTGGGCTTGAACCCATGACCTTGCTGTTGCAAGCGCAATGATGTCTACCAGCTACAGGAACTGAAAATGAAATGAAAATGCTGTTAGAAAACCAAATTAAAGAATAATAAAGACAGTAATAATAAAGTAAATAAATAAATACATTTGTACAATGCACATGTATTTAAAAATGTATGAATACTTTTTCTTTCCTGACACCTTTCTGTATGTATATAATATAATTTTTGTCTTTATACTGTACATACTGTAAGTGTAGGTACGTAAACTGTCCACATACTTAATTTTTGACCACAGATCTTTTCCCTTCATTTCCATAAACTGAACCTTTGTGTCCTCACTGATTCTCAGGACATCATTCCGTTCGGGAACAATCCGTTGTTCCGGTACGTGTTTGGTTGGATGGTTCCTCCTAAGATCTCTCTGCTGAAGCTTACGCAGGGAGAGACCATCCGCAAACTGTACGAGCAGCACCATGTGGTGCAGGACATGCTGGTGCCCATGAAGCACATGAAGACCTCCATTCTGCGCTTCCATGAGGACATACATGTGAGACAAACACATTCCATTCATTGTTATTTCTGCAGTGCTTTTCACAATTTTGCATTGTTGCAAAACAGCTTTACAGTAAATACAGTGAATTTTAGAATGTTGGCCAATGACATATAATGTTGGGAAAATGTTTTTGATAACTTTAAGAGAACCTTTAGAGAACTTCAGCTACACTAGTAAGCCCTTGACAACAGAATTCAAGTGTAAGGTGGGATTGTGTGATTTATTTATGTTGTAGAACAAAAAGGGAAAAGTATTCTCACCACAGACTTTACTGTACCACTGTTCTCAAAATCACATTAAAAATGTAAGAAGGAAATGCTAAAATTGACAATGCTAACACACACTCAGGTTTTAGGATTAGAAACTGAAGAGCTTTATATCAGCCTAATCACAACAATGCTTATGTAATAACATTGATTTTACTCCAGCAGTTATTTAAAGCATTTTATTCTTAATACATTGATTGTGTGTGTTTCTATAGGTGTATCCTCTGTGGCTTTGTCCCTTCGTGCTTCCTAACCAGCCCGGAATGGTGCATCCCAAAGCAGATGAACACGAGCTGTATGTTGACATCGGAGCATACGGAGAGCCCAAAGTGAAGCACTTTGAGGCCAAAGCGTCCATGCGCCAGCTGGAGAAGTTTGTCAGAGATGTTCATGGGTCAGTTATTATCTTTACATTGTTTATATTATTGTGTAACAGATGTTTCGCCCCACACATCAACTCTTTGTTTCTAGGTTTCAGATGTTGTATGCTGATGTTTACATGGAGAGAAGGGAATTCTGGGAAATGTTCGATGGCACACTGTATCATAAACTCAGACAGCAACTTGACTGTAAAGATGCATTTCCTGAAGTCTACGACAAAATCTGCAAGTCTGCGAGACACTGAATCCGTCTCTTCTCAAAATGTAAGCAATAGAATAATAGTAACAACTGTACAAGCATTTCTAAAGGAACAGCCAGCTGAATTTCAGCCCCACTGTTAGATGTCAATATTTTTGTGGGTTAAGCAACAACTTGTTTGTTGTTGTGTTGAATGCATTATAAGATATCTTTCATTAATAGGTAATTACCTAACAATGGTGTGTATATATATATATATATATATATATATATAAATTTGTATATTAGTAATAGTAATTTAATGACATTAAATAAAATCTTTAAAAGGGCCTATAAGACAGTGTAAACTTCACAGAGACCAGCAATATATGTTAAATGGACATATCTTTTTTTCTTATATTATTTTCCAAAATTTGATAAATCCTTATACAGCTTATGAGTATAGATCTTCTGTATTTTAATAGCCTACTGTTCTCATTTTAGAGAGCATCTGATTGTACAGTAATCTGTGAAGTGCAAGATAAGGCATTAAGATTTGTGTTACATTTTCCAAAAAGAAAATACTTCATTTTAATTTTAAATGTGTATCGTTTAACTTAAAAATAATTGACACAAATATTTGGGAGTACACAGCATATGTCCCTAAAGCTAACACACTAAAAGCCACAAAACTCTATTTTTGATTTTTAAACGGTTTTTGTGAATACTATCATTGTGTGTGACAGAATAAAAAAAAACTCTTGCCTTTTTGTTTTTTGTTTGTTTGGTTTTGGGTTTGTTTGGTTTTGTTTTGGACTAATGGAAATCTTGCACATACACTACACATAAAAAATCTTTTCTAATGCAAAGGAAATATTTCTCTCTTCTTTTAAAGTTGCTTAGCATGCACGTGTGTGAATGGATTTTATAGGTGAAAAGCAGCTTGTAAAACACAATCACTTGCCTCTAAAAGGCCCGTCCGGCGGCCACAGGGAAGCTCTGCGGTCCAAAGAAACATTAACACTCATAATCTCTCCCTGTAACATGACAACAGCCTGTAATGATCAATAAAACCTTAATCAGCAGTCAACTTCATGCCATATTAATTGACATCTTTGCCTCAAGAGAACTTTCTCATAATGGCAACATTGACCGCAGTTATTAATATTAATGCAGCTCCTCTAGTGAGGAACATCTCACCTATCTTCAGGATAACCTAGACACTGTATCTCTTTCTACAGTACATGTGCTTGTTGCTTTACAGGCAGTTCAAGTATCTCTGTGTCCCTGAGGAGCTTCACTTATGACTGTTAGTTGCATCTTAAAAAGTTATTTTCTTGATCTGATGTGTGTGTGTGTAATATTACACTACAGATAGATTTGTGAGTTACTCTTAATTGTTTGTGAGGTAGATAAAACAGTGAAATGCTGGTAAGGTGTTTTTTTTTAAAAGCTTAGGATAAAGTAGCTGTTATCCTCACATACTCTCTGTTGTATCAGTCCACTGAGTCTGGAAGCCTGTGTGTTGTTGCTTGCCCGGGTGACAGGATTGATGTCATGACTG